>BMAO01025580.1:0-11815 GCA_019973975.1 Trichonephila clavata | reverse complement strand
CTATTTTCCTTTTATACAGAGTTTAAGGGTAGCACTGAAATGAAATGCTAATAATTAGCTTATTCCATTGCAAGGTATACTCAAATTTTATTATTTACGGGATTTTAATGCATTTTTCGTGCATTTCTATCGGATGCATTTTCTATCGCCAACAGTGCATATTGATGTCTCGTTTACATTCTGGAAATAATATTTTTCTTTCAATTTCATATCAAAATTCTATACCATATTTTTTATTACTTTGTTATTCTTATTGATAACACTTTGGTTATATACCTGATATTCTTGAAGATATAAGGGGCAATATTCATTTCAATTGTACTTTCATTCCCACATTGAAAATACGAACGTGTTTCTCTTGCACATCAGTTTATTTAATTTCCCTGTTGAAAGATAAGTTTATTTTTGAAGGATTTCAGTCATAATGTTTTTTTGTTATAATATGCGATTACGCTCCACATTTAAAAAAATAAAAATAATTAAACACTCTCTTGATAATATATTCTGTGGAAGAAAATCTCATTTGTAAATTCAACACATATTTCTTCAATTCGCAACTGTTTAAAAATGCCACAATTTATATTCATTAATTTTTTTTACAAAAGATCTTAAAACACTATGTTAGAAAATAGAAATTAGTTTGTATTAGATTGAATGCTGAAATATTCTTGTTTCTTGTGTAATGGAACAAGAAGAAAAAGAAGAAAATGCCTCTCTAAGAAGGGTACATAAGGAAAAGGGTTCCACAAGTTCCCAAAAATATTGTATTATAAACTTCTTTTATAACGACACTTTAAGAAACATTTAATTTTAAAAGCAAAACTGTGCAACGAATCACAAGGATTATAATAATTAAATTATAAAGTAAAAAACAACTATTTTGAAAAAAAAAAAGACTTCTCTTTAAATCTTACAAATTTAGTAAAGTTAACTCACTCAAGCACAACTTATTTTTCCAGAGAAATTATTACTCAATATCACGAGTATAACAGTTAAATGTGTCTTAAAGAATTTTTACTGAATTGTTTCTTAAAAACATAATAGATTTCTTGGCAATTCATCAAAGTGCATGGAGTGCAATTAATAAATCTCTAGAAAATTGTTTCTTGGGTAAGTTGTCGAAGGTTGCTTAAAAATTCATAGAAATGTTCTAAAATACAAGGATAATTTAACCAATACCTCAATTAAAAGCATGCCGTGCATCATTTATAAATTACACTGCTGTTGAAATACGTATTGACCTTTATTGAGGAATTTTTTTTTAGTCTCAAAAAGACTATAACGTTGAGAAATTGGAAAATATTTGATCATGAATTTTAGTAGAGGAGAAATTCTTGCTTTTGAGCTTTATATTGATAAAAAGTGGATTCACAGTGATCGATTCCGTTCCACTTGGAAAAACATGTGAAATTTTATATATATGTATATATACGCAGTATTTTTGCGTTCAATTATCCTGAATTTATTTGGTTGCTGCATCTTATTTTAAGAATAAAATTTTATTTTTTTGGCTGATATCTGTCAATAGTTTGATAAATGGAATATATTTTGAAAAAGAAAGAAAAACAAATAATGTATTCATGGAATTTCTATTCAATATAATAAATACTTTATTTATTTCTTGCAATATCAGAAATTTGCTTATATTTCCATGGATACTTGCATAAATTTCTGGTTTCTTTTTAAATTTCTGTTATACACATTGATACCATTTATAAATTAATAATAAATTATTTATTGACAAATATCCAACCCATTTTTTCATACAATAGTGTTTTTGTTCTAATATATTTCAAAAATGGTACCCGAAAGCAATACGAAATACTTTTCCTAAAACAATTAATAACACATGTAAGATAGTTTTCTTATATATAAATAAATTTGAAATTTTCTTCAAATATCATGGTAAGTTTAATAAATTTAGGGTAATCTTGATGATAGCTTTCTGAAGTTACGTATTAGATGCAATATCAAAAAATATATACAAAAGTAGGAATGTGTCTTCTTATTACTTTTCTTCTTATAAAAGTAGTCTAAAAAGTGTTCGAAATACTAATAAAAATTAAATAATTCAGTGATGTTTCATGTTAAAATTGAATATCATAAACTAGTTGAATGATTCTCAATATAACACAGTATATATATATATATAATATATATATATAGTATACATATTTTATTTCCAAAAAATTACTCAAGAATGCAGTAGTCATTGTATGTTCTATTATGATAGTTTGAATTTGAATTATAAAATAATCATCTACTTTAATGTAAAGTAGAATATCATCTAAAAATGTACTTTGTTTCTGATGCCACCTGATCTAAAAATGCAGCTTATATGAATAAAAATAATAAAACATTACTGTATGCATAACTATTTCTTAAGTATAAACTGAAATGTTTCTCTGATTAAAATAGAGTATGGCGTAAGAATACCATTCACGCATTTAAAGCGATGTAAAGTGCAAGTTTTATGTATCGAAAAAAAATACCAGTTGCTATTTGAAGGAACACAGAGAATAAAGAGAAAATGAATATTTTCATCAAATGTCTGAAATATATGCATTAATACACATATACTTGTGATTCATTTTAATGTTTTTTTAAAATTGTCTCTTTTGAAAGAAAGTGGATGTTTTGAAAGCATCCTAACAAACAATAAAAAAGAAGTTGCTTAACAATGATGCAATACACACAAATAGAACAAATTGATGGCTTTTGTAAAATTGAAAAGAAAGAATGAATTTAAGAGTCTTAACAATAGAGTGCCTCAATGGAATGAAATAAGCTTTGATCAAATTCGCTTGCTTTTTCTCCTCTCTAAGAATCTTTTCGGTATTTTTTATTTGTATTGACTTTATTGTGTAGACTTTTAGAATTAGTCACTTAAATATAAAATAAAATTAAAGGGTTATTACATAAATAATCAAGTTTTAAAGTACCGATTCAAAGTTTCTTTTTAGAGACATTTTGCTGTGTTTTACAAATGTAAGAAATAGTCCAATGTCATCCACTTATGTTATTATAAAAATTTCTGGTTCATTAAACATTTACATTGTAAAAAGGTAAGAGTATTGAAATATTTTTATAAATATGCGTTTTGATAGATTTTAGTATCTTATAATGAACATTTAATTCTGAATCTTTATTTCTTATATAAAAAGTCACATTATTATTATCCCCTAAACTTCGGCCGGCTAATATACACGCCTTTCTTAAGAGGTGCATTAACTGCCCTTGGAGTGTATATATACGCCTTTCCGAAGTACAAACCTTTGGATTGCGCTGCTTGCCGTAAATCTTTCCGAATGCTTTGGAATTCAGTACAATGATTCTGGCAGTGGTTTTACTTATTTATACCTTTCCTTTTCCCACCATATACTATATAACTTTTTACGCCTGTGTGAAAAACAATAACACTTGGTAGAGAATCGTGCAACCTTTCTTGGGAGTTAAGGGGTTATTTATTAAATAAGTATTCAAAGAATGAACAAATGTTCCTGTTTGTGCCAATGTTTTTAGAACTAAACCATTTCCTGATCAATTTCGTAATAAGGTTCATCAGCATAAGAGACCGTGTCAATATGGATAGCAATGCTAAATAAAAGCAAGATAATTTGAAACATTTATCAATTATCATGTGGCACCACTTCTGAGAAGTAAGTCAGTCAGCTATGATTTGTCTTCGTGAGGATAAGACGCCTTAACACAGAACGTCAGAGGTTTCAATTATCCTTAAAAGTTCACTGGTGTCGTTTCGACACCACGATATAAAACATGTAAAATAAATGCTTTAACTGAATAATTGCGGGACTACTATTCAGTAAGGTTTAATTTTAAAACTTTTTAATATATTTCATATTATTTTCATATAGTATGTCCCTTTATATCATAAGAAATTGACGTTGACTTTGTGTTCCATAATGCTATGTTGGAAAACTGATTTGTCTCAAACATTTACGAGTCGCAAATCTGCCAGGAACATTACTATTATGCGGTATCCTTTCCCTGTCATCCCTAGCAACATATATATCAGAATTTATTAAATTTCCATTTGCATCTGCACTGTCTCCAGACTCATAGCAGTCCCTTTTTCTCAATCTTATTTCTTCATCGGAATCTAAATTAGAGCAAAACAGATAACCACCTTCCGATTTTTTTCTCAAAACTCCCTGGCAACAAATAAGAGATTTCATCTATGCTTAGACCTTTTCTACCAGCCATCCTTTCAGAGTGTTTGCTCTGCAATAAGTTCAGATATCGAATGAATTTTTTTTATGAGCAGATAAGCAAGCACTATGTAATGAAACTCTTACACACAACAATTTTAGTATTATTGATTCATTTCAATTGTGAATCCAATAGCAATGCATTCATGGTCTAACAAATGTGCAATAGGACTTTGAAAAGTTTGTGTTACTTATATTATATACTTAGTGAACTATATTTGGTTAAACTACATCTATTTATAAAGATAAATAGCCTCGGTGTCGAAACGACACACAACGTACGTACTTGGATATTAGCAGTAAAATCTCTCCTAATTAACCTATTGCCACAAAACATTTTCTGTGTAATCACCAGGGAAAATGATTTAAAGTGAGGAAAATTTTCAAATTCCCTGCAAAAATGCGTAACAGAGACCAAACTAAACAAGCACCGGTGTCCAATGGACACAGATGAAAATGCTTGTGTTAAATGTTGGGAGTCCTAAAAAATTTCCTATTGTTTCCTATGATTTGATCAAGTGTATCCGACTGCCAAACATGTTTCTCAAAGTCATCTTTAAGGTGACAGAACACCTTTAAAACTCAATTTTCGGTCAAAATATCGATTTTTCGTTTTTGATCAAATATTAAAATTCAATCTTTTATCTTTCTAAATCTGTAAAAATTTTGTTTCTAGCTTAATTAGAAGCCAAGTTACAGCTTTTTTAATATTACTTGATCATGAATTTCTCTGACCGGAAATGCCTTTCTGCTAACCGGAAGTGGCCCAAATTGTTTGTTTACGTTTCTCTTTCATGGTATATGACATGAAATATGAAAATTAATATACAAATATTTTGTCAGAAATTAAAATAGAATATTTGAGAATAAATATAAATGTATTTGGAAATACATTTTTCCTTTTTTATGTAGGAAATCTGGCATCAAATTTGTTGTTTAGTGACTTTGTTTACATATATGTTTGATTTTCATACTGAAAGAATCGACAGCGTAGAAAGTTAAAAAATAATTCTATTCTGTTTTATTTTTGCTTGAAAATGGTTAAAAGTATTGCTAGAAAGCGTAAGAGACAATTTTTTGGAAATAAATACACAAAAATTTCCGAAAATAACAGCAATTCAACACCTGTTCCTGAATGCACTGCTAGTTCTTCAAAATTGGGAAATGAGAGTATGTCAACTGCAGAAGAAATGCCTGGTCCTCTGTTTGGTAACAGAATCATTGATCTTGAGCTTATTGTGGATGCATTTTCTCAACTTTGCTGCCCAAAATGTTTTGCTGAAAAAGTAGAGCTTTTTGAGGATTCCATGTATGGATTATGCTCTCATTTTACACTAAAATGTAAATGCTGTGACTTTTTCTTTGCATTTGCTTCATCAAAAAAAGTTGTAAATGCACCAGTCATAAATACCAGGCTAGTATATGGTATGCGGCAGATAGGCAAGGGTTTTGCTGGTGCATTTAAATTATGCTCAACATTAAATTTGCCTCGACTGACAAAAACTGCTTTCAAAAATCAGGAAGCAAAGCTTTTAAAAGTGGTTCAGGAAGTAGCTGAGGAATCCATGAAAAAAGCTGCTACTGAAATTGTGGATATAAAAGAAAATTTTTCATCTGATTTTGTAAAATGTGGCATATCTGTGGATGGCACATGGCAGCGTAGAGGCTATACGTCTATGAATGGTTGTGTTGCTGCAATATCAGTTGATACTGGTAAGGTGTTAGACGTAGAAGTTATGTCGTCCTACTGTCCTACATGTAAGAGACTTCAGACTATGCCAAGAAACTCTGAATATGAGTCGTCAAAAGCCGACCACATATGTCAGTGTAACTTCACGGGATCTTCGTCAAAAATGGAAATTGTGGGGGCTTCACGAATATTTCTTCGTTCAGAAAAAAACCGCAGACTTCAATACACGCAATATTATGGGATGGTGACTCAAAAGCTTTCATGAGTGTGAAAGACACTTATGGAATGAACAGTGTGACAAAGTTTGAGTGCATTGGCCATGTACAAAAGAGAGTGGGCTCGCGTCTAAGAAAGCTAAAAACAAAAACTAAAGGACTGTCTGGTAAAGGCAAATTAACTGATAATTTTATCGACCGACTTCAAAATTACTACGGAATTGCTGTACGCAGTAATGTCGGTAACTTAAATGCCATGCAGCAAAATGTAATTGCTGCGTTATATCACTGTGCATCAAGTGATAAGAAACCGATGCATGGTCAGTGCCCAATAGGGAAAGACAGCTGGTGTTATTTTCAGCGGGGGTGGCAAATGGAACAAAATGTACCACAAAATATGCTGGTTTATCAAATGATGTTTTAAATAAAATTAAACCAGTATATTTAGAACTATGCGACAAACAGATATTAAGTAAGTGCTTACATGGACGCACGCAAAATGCAAATGAGTGTTTTAACGGAATAGTCTGGCAAAAAGTTCCGAAAGAAGTATTTGTTTCGCTCAAAACAATTAAATTTGGGTCGTATGATGCTGTTATACATTTCAATGAGGGATTAAATGGGTGCCTCAAAGTTTTTAATAAGATGAATATTGAAAATCCTGGGGTGTTTACCTTACGGGGATATAAACATTTAGATAAATGCAGAATCCGTGAATCGATTCATAACGCAGACCCCAAAACAAAGAAACATAGGAAAATTTTAAGAGCCCTTAAAAAGAAAAAAAATATTGTTTTAGAAGTTAAAGATGGAGAGAATTATAAATCTGGTGCATTTTAATAAGAAAGTAAGTGTTTTTCTTGTAATCAGATTAGTTTAATGTTATTTTTGTCGTTTTCTCAAAATGAGTTTTTTTACATTTTTTCTTACCGCAAAACACAATATCTCAAAAAGTTATGCTTGGATGAAATAAAAATTTTATATATATGTTTTTTAAATACTAATACAGGGAATAGACCTCTCTTAAGATTTTATGTTGAGTAGAATTTTTTTATACAGCAATAAAGTGAAAATTACAATAGCTTTTAAAGAAAATTTCAACGTTAAGAAGCTCGAAACACAATAGCTTCTCACGTAATGGTTATATTACCAAAATAAGTGTCTATTCCCTAGATAAGGTTGTATGCTATATTATTCAATTTACAAAATGTCAATATATTTATTTTATTTTCAGTTATCATGTTTTGCGTAAAGTCTTATTTTTGCTTATTTTTTCATAAAATACCCCTTTCACAGAAAAAATGTGCACTAATAAGACTTTACTTGGGTGTTTTTCTGATTTTAAAGACCCATAAGGTCATAAAATATGCATTAACAGGCAAAATTCAGGTTAATTCAAAAAATTTTCTTCGAAGGTGTTCTGTTACCTTAATGTAAATGTACTAATATTTAATTATTTCACATAAAATTGTAAGAGAACGTGATGTTTAAAATTCATTTACTCCACTGTTCATTAAATTGAATCTCAAACTTAAAGGTAAATGCAAAGTTATTGAAGGTTTTATCATTAACTTTTTAACAATAGGTTTAAGGCTTGTTTTCAAAGTGTAATGATTTCGTAACAAAATGTATAGTAAAATGTTATATATCTCACATTTTCATCAACATTTCTGAACACTTTTCTTAGTTATTGTTTAGAAACAGAATTAATGAATAAAAAATTAAATTAAATGAATACTTCATATTTTGCTAAAATAATACTTAAAAATGTAAGAGCATAAAAGGTATAATAAAGCTAGATTGATCAGATAAAAAAGGAACTACTTCAGAAAGGAAAGCTATGTGAAATAGATAAACAGTATGTAGAAATACATGCAGTCAAAAGTAACAGTGAAGAATTTTGTGTCGAATTAGTTGACGAGAATAAAAAATATGGTATTATATAAAACACTTTTGCTTATTTCATTTCAGAAACCCATTGATATACGTAAAACAATAAACTTTATTCTTTAAGTATATAAAAACGAGAACACTTAGATATATATTTTTTAAAATAATGTATTAATCACACATAAAAATTACGCTGAGAAAGAAGTAAGGCACGAAAATGCAAATAAATAAATTGCTTCTTCTTATAAAACATGTAAACATTTAAGGTGTTGCCTGCCTCGGCACAAATTTTGTCAGCAAACACAGGGCCAGTAAGGATGCTTTTAAAGGTTCTCCGAAAGCAAATTTTAATCAAAGCTGCTGAGTTTATGTTTTAATTATCTATTTGAAATGTCGAATCTTTTTGAGGTGGAAACGGGGATCAATTGGAATAGATAAACGCCTTTGAGAAGGGTTGTATCGAAGGACAGCATATGATCTGTGTAGGAAGGTGAATGGTCATTCCATCAAACTGCACGTCATGTCGGTTGAGCAAATATTACAGTTTGCAGTATTGGGTATAAGGAAGTTATTGCTCACAACAAGCTACATGGATTGCAAATACGGAAATCGAGTGGTCCTGAAGCGTGAAACACACCATTTGCCACAATTCCGGAAGCTATTCAAATGGCGATGCTTTCTCTGTGTGACTTTGTAGAATCTAATACTTTTAACAGATGGCTACATACTTATTGACTACTTGCAAATAGACCATTACAGAGATTTCCACTTATACCACAGCAACACCATCAAAGATGGAATCGAGTCATGAAAATGAAACATTAAGTTTTGAACAATGACAGGGGTCATTTTAAGGTATCTAACTACAATAAAATCGGTAATTTTGCCAAAAATTGACATATATTTTATGATTTTTTTTATAGGCCATCTTATCATCTTTATAAAAATACCAAGTTTATTATTTTCCATTCACTGCAACAAAAACTACGAGTGTTTTTGTAAAAGCAGATGCTATTACTTTAAGCAAGATGTGTCATATTTTAAATCGCGTTTTACACGAAATATGTTTTTTTTTAAATATGATCAGAGATTGCGGAAAAAGTTTTGAAAATAATTATCTGAAATTTTTTGTTATGTTCTTTATTATAGTAAAAGTGTTTTAACCTTCAGAATTATCAATCACTGTTTTATTACAAAACTTACAGTCCCTTATGTGAATGGAATCACTGTTTTTTAAGCAATTTTATATAATAACTAAGATAAGGTGCTCTAGCTTTTGTAAAAATTGAAATATCTCTTATTTTGAAGGTCATTTAAGAAATGAATAACATAGCAACACATCAGAATGGAAAAATTTAAAGTTTGTTCATAAACCTTTGGTACAGAATAGGCCTCATTAATGCTTTTTTTTGTAAATATTTACCAGTTTTTTCCCCTTATAGTAATAATAGTTTCGTTTTCTCTTCTTATTTTTAGCACATTTTTCTTAACATATACTAAATAAATCCAAAAACCATAAAAAAAAATCTTAATAGCTCAATTTTTTTTAGAAAAAAAGTTGTCACAAGTAGTCGGATACCTGAAATGTTGAGTTTTGCTTTTCTCTACGTGAGAATGAAAACTGCACTCTTTTGTGCAGGCAAGTAGGTCAATTCCGCTATGGATAATTTTGTAACACTTTCAGAGGCAGGATATAGTTGAATAAGGTTCGATTTCTTATGATGCCCAAACATTGATTTTCATCAGAGTCATTTTGACAGCTCAGAAACAGTTAGTAAACCTTTTCAACCGGTAGCTATTCCTATTACAAATGTCCATCATAATCCTCTATTTCAGCACTACAAGGTCAACAATGTCGCTAGGCCTATCACTCATAGGAAGCTACAAGCCATTCTATTAAGAAACCACTGCTACCACAAAAGTTGAAGATTTACAAGCCTAATTCTAATTTTTATGGAATGATGGGAGTGAATACACACCACTAAAAGGTATATTTGTTCTTACCACGTTGTGGGGCATCATGCATTAGAGATAATAGCGACAAAAAGATCCTATTGAGAATAGAAATGAATTTGTACTTTTTTCGAGTAATACTTATATTTTTAACTACGTGTCCTTCTTACTCTCTCATTTCTGGTTGTTAGGCAGTATTAACTGACTTCTAAGTGCCATTTCAGTATGACTAGGGGAAATTTTTTTACAATAAGTACATTTAATAAAACCTTATGGAAGGGATCTGGAAAATTTATTATCTCTTTAACGCCTTAAATGGTCAATTTTTTCGCTAAAATGTTTTAAGAAAAGGACACAGTTTTTATTGCATATAACTAAGCATACTACTTAACAGAATGCGAAAATAGAAGAATTTTATTTTAATTTTCTTTTTTAAAGTTTTACACTATTTTTTATTTTATAATATGTAAACCAAAAATTCTAAATGTTTACTTTTAAAAATTATACTGTACCACATATGAAGCATGTTTCATATATCTTAAGATAATTTCTTTTGTACTTACCAAAAATTTCATTGTTTGTACCTCTTTTTCATATAGTTGAGGACTTTGTGTATAATTTGTATAGAAAAATATGCATTCACAATTTGAAGCATGGTGCATTACAGTAAAACCTGTTTTTGTGCAGTAAAGAGGGACAGCATAAAAAGAAACCGCGCAAAAATATACTTGAAAATTTCATAAATACTTACATATAACAAACATTTTTGTCGATATAATACAGAAATTTTTTATACGGTGAAGAGAGATCGCATAAAAAGTCGCACTTAGAAAATACGCCAAATATTCGAAAAATTTATGAGAACGTACGTCCAAACAAAATAAATAGTTAAAGTACACATGGAAAAATTTTAAAGACATTTATTTCTCATTGTAGGCGTGAAGAAGTTTTCAAAATGCACATACATAATTCACTGCTACTCATTGTAATCCAATCATTCATCTTTCTGTGATGATATTGTTCCAAATCGCTTAATTTACTTTCAGAAACAATTTTAATTGATTTATTTTTTGGCACCATAAAGCAAGTGATATGTTTTTGCGACGACATTCGGTTCGTCAGCTGCTTGTAAACATCACGATAATCAGAAATGTATGATTGATGTTCTTATTGGAATTTCGCACTCCTCGGAATTGGTATCTATTTTTAGAAAATGGTTCTCCAATTTGTTGGAAAGCTGGATCTCTGCAAATATTTTATTCGCTTTCAAAGAGTCTCTTCTTGTACGTCTTCATAATCTTTAAAATTATTGATAATATCACTGTCTTTGAAAGTTTCGTCTTCAATCAAACCCTTGAGAGAAATTAATTAAACGTGCATTGTGTCCAAAGTAATTTTTTAATAAATGAACAGAGACTCTAGAAGTGCATATATACACATTGATACGAAACATTATAGTGCTCCAAAGCCTTTAAAATTCATATACCGCATGAAAAAAAGACAGCAAAAAAATAGCACAAAACAAATCTTAAAAATAGGAACGCACAAATGCAGGTTCTACTGTATTAAATCTTACATTGTAATGGGAACTTTGATGATATCTGCTTTTCAGATTATCTTTCCATTTTCACTTCTTCTGAAGCAATAAATGGCACATTACCTTGATAATCCCTGTCCTTTTCGAATATTTTAAAAATCTAAATTCCTGGTTTCAATGAAAAATTCCCGCCTTTATCACAAAGAAATTCCCGGATGATAAATATTTCAGTATCATGGACAAACTTCTTTTCTTTAAGACGCCATCACTATAACCTCACTATAAGAATTAAAAATATGTA
>BMAO01025579.1:0-120306 GCA_019973975.1 Trichonephila clavata | reverse complement strand
CTGATAATGTGACCTTCAAACACACAAGTACTTTTTTTGTAAATCTTATAAAAAGACATAAAGTATACATTTTTATACACATCATGCAATATATTTAACATACATTTAAATATCAGTATAATTATTTGCATTATACGTATTCATTTGCTTTTTTTTGGTAACAGAAGCACAATTCTTATTTAATTAAATCACTATACAAAATTTAGTTTCAAAAATTAGTTTTTAATTTTTCACAATCCAGATTGTGTTCTGCTTTGCTCGGTACCGATCACTACTTGAGGTTGACCCTCATTCGAAAAATGAAAAACTTGCTAGTTGTGAAATTTATTTCAAAATATATTCCAGCTAGTCAAAAAAAAATAAATCGTCCGTTTTTAACTCTGCTTAAAAAGAAAGATTAAAAAACAAGCACTAAAGTTGAAACGTATTGTTTCTAAAACTATACTCACATGTCCATAAATTAAGGATAATTCAGAATCACACAGAAATTGAACTCTAAAATAAAAATTTCACCTGTAGAATTATCACACACATCTTGAAGAAGAATATGCAAATTACAGGAAACCACCAGATGGCACGGATAGTACGTCACAATGACGAGAGTGTAAGACAGGGGTATATAAGGAATGGTGGCAAAGAAGTAAAATTGCTCACAAGCGCTTTAAAAGCCTTTCAGTGGAATAACCGCATAGTTATGGCACAAAGGAAGCACTTGGATGATTTTTTACGTGGTAGAATTATCGGACGACTGGAATGTGGACGTACCCAGCTGCAAGTATCCGAGGAACTTGGAATCGCCCAGAGTGTCATCTCCAGGCTTTGGCAACGATTACAAGATGATGGTAATGTGAGTAGATGTTACAGCACTGGTCGCCCCCGAGTTACAATGCCGAATGAGGACCGTTATTTGGCAGTTACTGCCAAAAGAAACAGACGGAGCCCAGCATCAGACCTATCTCGTCAGCTACCGGTACGACAGTTTCAAGGCAGACCATGTACAGACGCTTAGGGCACATTGATCTATATGCTCGTAGGCCTGTCAGATGTGTTCCCCTTACCGCAACTCACTGTCGCCTGTGATTAATCTGGAGTAGAGAGCATGCATTGTGGACACCGCAACAGTGGCCTTGTGTGATGTTTTCCGACGAGTCCAGGTTTTGTTTGCAGTCTGATTCTCGCCGGACTTTCATATGGAGAGTGCCAGGTACCCGTTACCACCAAGAGAACACCATTGAACGACACCGTTACGGTGGTGCAGGATGGCTCGTTTGGGCAGGAATTATTCTTGGTTCCAGAACTGACCTGCGTGTTCAGAGTGTAACGATGACAGGCCACATCTATCGGGATGTCATTCTGGAACAACACGTACGTTTGTTTCGGGGAGCCATGGGGGCTGAATTTCTGTTTATGGATGACAACGCCCGTCCTCACCGTGCAAACATTGTAGACGAATGCCTTCAATCGCAGGATATCACCCGTATGGATTGGCCAGCATACTCACCGGACTTGAATCCAATAGAGCATGTGTGGGATATGTTTGGCCGACGAATTGCAGCCCGTCAACCCCCTTCCACCTGTCTACCGAAACTTCGGAGGGCATTGCTTGATGAGTCGTGTAATATTCCCCAAGATCAGATTGATAATTTGATACTCAGCATGCATAGGCGTTGTAAAGCCTGTGTTGCATCGTCTGGGAGACATACTCCGTATTAACCATCATACTAACCATGTTATACTGTTTTTTGTAAATAGGTTCTTTTTTAAAATTCGCTCCAGTGAGTGAAAATCGCAATTTTTATTAATTTTGTCAAACATATAGCATCTTTTTTACTCTTTACCTTTTGTTTAATAAATAGACTTTACAAATAAGTCAAATTTGATTTGCTTCTGTCTCTTTCTTTGCCTGAACTTCATTATCCTTAATTTATGGACATGAGTGTACTAAAGTGAAATCAAAGGTAACAAGAAAAATAAAACCACTGAGGAAGAAATCAATACCAAATGTCTATAGCATTAATCTACAACTAAAAAAAAAAACGAAAATGTATAATACTCACTGTTTATCGCCAAGACATGTGATTTAATGCAAGGTACTTTGTAGACCCCTGTAAGAAAAGATGTATATGTACAGGGACATCTTAAGGCATTGGCCAACTGGGCTCGGGTCCTGAGCTTCAGCCACAATGGGGACCTCGTCTCGTTGTCAAATCAGCCCTAATAAGATCACGATTCGAATACTTTCAATGGTAAAATGTTATTTCCGGTTGTACTCTCCAAAACACTGGGAATTTCAGACGATGTGTCAACTAGCTACATGTGATGACCGTCGTTCATGTATAGAATTTGACCAATCACCATACACTACCATTACTCATTCAGTCAAAAGGTGGCACTGGTCCAGCTGGTTTGTACGATTGTAAGTCATGTACATTTATTTTTGTTTCGGATTATTATTTATACGAGTTTTGTGACAATGTATGCTATGTTCTGTCTACTTTTAAGGTCATAGGTGTGGCCTACATTTGTGTAAGGCCTCAGGGCTTCTTTTTGTGTAGGGGCCCAGGGCCTCAAGAAGTCTTAAGATGTCCCTATACATTTAACAACAAGAGTTAGACTCGCAATGTGATTAAGATTTTTCATAAGTAAGGTTAGAGTTCTCATCAACCCACGTGAAATAATGTTTTTTACAGAAAGGATAGCCAATCATATGAGACTGTTGTGAGGTGGAAAAGTAATTTTCACACAAGTCACACACACATGTGTCCTCAGAGACGATGAAGAAGTGGAACACCATCACTCACAGACCATGTTGTCACAGAGAGAAAGTGAGAAGGGATATATCCTCCTAGATGTAAGAGCATCGATCCAAATAATCATGATTGAAACTGATCTTAGTTACAGATATTAGTCTGGAAAATTATTCATGAAGAACTGTACATGTAAAAGGTGTCAGCCGACAGAGTTCTACGATTACCGATATCTTTTCCGAAGCAAATAGACACGACCTATAAAAAAAGATGTTGAATCTTTTGAAGCAAGATGAGGAGGAATTTTCAACCGTCTGAAAACTATGAGTGCATATTCTAGTGGAAGTACAAAGACTCACCTCCCTTAAAAATACTAAATGTAAAGGACTGGAGGGAAGGCCACACTCTGTACTTTGTGAGACTGTCATAAATTCATCTTAACAGACTGTCTGGGAAAGGGCCTGGCCACCAGTAGTGCATGTTAATGCACTATTCTGGGCAAAATACACGATGCTTTGCTCAAGAAATTGCAAAAAATGATCACCAAAGACGTCTGTCTTTCCAATATCCTTGCACATCTCGATGTGAATTAGAAAATTCAAAGTGGTGTAGTTTGGAAATTTCCCCACAACAGCTTTATCTTCCTGATTTATTCTCAGGTGACGTTCCCAGAACTCAAAACACTATTAAGAGAGTGGAGTTTTTCTTTTAATGCTGTAATAAATTTACTTATATATAAGGTACAGTTAGTTTTACAATTTGAGCAATAAATATAAGCAGTTGTATAATTTGTGTACAATGAGGCTTAGCCCGTCGTCCGACGGACAGGAAGTACCCTAAGCAAAAACCCTGAAAATTTCCCGAATGGCTTTTCTATAATGGAGAGACTTTTTCAGATTTGTAATGCCGAAACAAAGTTTTCAGATCAATTATTTAAAAAAGTTTGTTTCTACATTTAAAATACTAAAAGAAACTGACTAAATTCTCTAAAAATGTGTAATCACCCTGTGTACTTCAAAAGTTATTGAGCTTCAATTTTACTTGTGAAGAGTATTGTATACATAGTATATGTATTGATAAATATAAAAAGTAAGTAATAACAAGCATATAGCAATAAGTATTTTGTAAAAATCGAATTTACTATAAAATTCTTACTAAAGTTATAGGTGCAAAGTTTCCGTATCTCTTTCGAGAAAATTAGTAAATATGAAAATAACATAAATAGGTTTGATTTTACTGTAGCAGCTAAATGTGTGTGTGTGTATGTGTGCATATGTGTGTGTGATTAACTTGAAGCAACACTTAAACAAAGCACAACAGAACAATTTTAAAGCTATGCATTCGTATTAACAAACTTAAATATTCAAAATAATTCAAACCAGTAATACCCCTTACTCTTGTTCATTTTTTTTTAAAACAATGATAGAAAGTATTATTTTACAACTACCTCACTCTAATATTTTAATAACATTCTTTCCTAAAAGAGATGTCTGTTTTCATTATAAGAGCTTTCTTTACTAAACATTCTCATTTGAAAAATATCATTGATTGTATGATTTTAACATATAATGTGTGTTTAACTAATCAACAATAATATATTGAATAATGTACTAAATAAAATTTATTAAAATCTTATTAAATATCTAAAATATCCTTATAATGTTCTAGAACACATATCTTCGATTATTAATAAATATTTTGAACATTAATGACCATTAGAAACAATAACAGAATGATTGTAAATGAATATACCACCAAACTAAAATTTTCTGAAAGAGGTTGTTACACTTTGAGAGAAAACTGCAAACGGTTCCATTCATATTGGAATATTCCGATTATAATGGGTCAATGGTTTTAATCAAATATTTAAAATCAACCAGTTGGAATGAGAGAAAACCATAAGTTTCAAGCAAAACAAAACATCTACAAAAATAAAACCTGAATAAAAGCCATGATGTATTGTTAAAAATGTATCCAGTATCAAAAGAGAGTAGAAACAGTAATCCAAGTAATCCTGATAAGCATTCAAAGTGTTATTTATGTCCACAAAATTCTATCTTATGTAAAACATATTTTTAGTTTTTACATAATAAAAAGAAGGCTAAAAAAGACATCTACCATGCTTATAGTAGAATAACTGCGTCATGAGGAATAAAAGTTAAAACCGCTTACCTTACTCTTTTTGTGAAGATCAAAAAATAAAGAACTGTTATAACAAATGTAGAGAGCTCTAGAGATTGGATTACCATCAAATTTTAAGACCGCATTGGCAATAAACCTAATAGTATAGTTTTGTTTATGACTATTAAGACTCTGGAAATGTGATATATATGTTTAATCAAAACACATAAGAATTTTTTGGGGGAAAAGTTGACTCAGTAACAGGTGAAATATAAAAAAGTAAAAAATAAATAATCAGAATGTTATCTTGCAAGATGAAAAGAAACTATAAATAATAAATTTACAATAGTTGCATAATTATTACTGCCAATGGGAAAAAATCATTCTAAATTTGATGGCAAAAACTTTGATAAAACTAATTTATTCTGGATGGTTTGGACAAATTTTAATCCGGTTAAGAGAAAGAATATTCCTTAATTATGAATAATTACTTACATTTAAATTTGAATGAAGGAGACATTGTTCACTCTCTTAAGATACTTTTTCTTAAAGTTTATATATTAATTGTGTCTATAGTAGGTTGTAAAAAAACAAGATCACGTATAGTTTGATTTTATTTTTATTAATGTCGCACTCTAAAAGTATGCGGTGGTTTTTGGCCATGGACCACATAATTTTAAACATTGGTTTAATGCAGTGATACTTAACCAGCTGCCCGCGGGCCGCATGTGGCCCACCGGCCTCTTCTGATTGACCCGGTCATGGCCCATTGCACTAAGAATTTCAATTACTTAAAAATAATATACTAAAAGTTTAGTGCAGAGGTTCCCAAACTTTTTTGTCTCATAGACCCCATGGCATGTTTTTCGGTTTGAGGTAGACCCCTGCTTAATTAATATTGAATTTTTGCAAATTTATCAAATTAAATGTCTTTTTGACAGCTGGTACTACTACTCCTACTTTTAAAGAATTAAATTTTTAACTGTAATGAAGTATAGTGTTTAAAATTTAAAAAACACATGTTAATTAATTAAATTAAAAGTTAATTAATAAATGCAACTGTTAAATAAACTAACTAAACAACAAACAAATGATTTTAAAGGGAGGAAGGAATCTCTAGCACTACAATATCAAATTTTCAACATTTAGTATTAATCTTGTTTGGTTTAACCTTAAATTTCCTCTGTTATAGAGTGTCCAATTTTTATTTATTTATTTATTTTTGGAAATTAGCAACAGCACTGAAGCTCCTTCACACTAGGAAAAGCAAGAAAAAACTTCCTCACGATATTCCAAAAGTTTAGACAAATAACAGGTTTGACTTTTTAAGGCCAAAATTGCTGGCATCCGTTTCTAAACTTTAAGATCTTCATTAGTGTTTGTTACGATCAGTTCCTATTGTAATGTGGCATTTTTTTTTATATATGACTACACGAATACATTGCCTACTGTATTGCCATATATATAGTCATATCATTCACAAACCTAACTTCAAAATAAAAAAAAAAGGCATTTAAATGTTGAAAGTAGGGTACAACGTTCGGGATTAGAAATTTAGAAAATTCGGGACATTCGGTTTATACTTCTTTAACTTAACTCAGGAAAGAGAAGCTGAAATGTTTCTTGTTTTAATAAAATTTATGCTGTCACCTTGTAAATGCAAATTGGTTTTGTCATATTTTGTAAATAAATATTTTAAATATGTAAAATTTGGTTTCCACATGATTATAATTTTTTTAAAAAAATAGTCATGCTATGAGATCTACTGTCATAGACCCCCACTTGCACCTCATGGACCTCCAAATTAATTTTTGGCTGGCGTAGACCCCTTGGGATCTATATAGACCACTTTGGGAATCACTGGTTTAGTGGGAAATTTTATCAATCAAGCAAACAATTCTTTCAATTTTGCTATCAATTTGCTTGTTTTAATAGTACACTGCTGTTTGTAAAAAAATCAACACCATGAAGGAATAATCAGAATTAAATGAACCTTGCAGCAAACATCAATTATAGGATGTTGTGTAAAATAGAAAAGTTTCAGAGCCACAGCGCATGAGTGGCGTACACAGCGCCCTCTGAACTGATGCGGAAAGTGTATAAATAGAGGGTTGCAGCGGGACGTTGAAAATGGTTAATGATTATTTGTTAGTGGCGAACGTTTAGTGAGACCTAAGCATGCCTACACGACGAAATAAGGCGAAATTCCAACAACTTACGGAGTTTGAACGGGGGAGGATTATCGGCCTTCGAGAAGGAGGATTTTCCTATCGCGCAATAGGATCTCGTGTTCAACGGAACACTTCCACAGTGATGCGTGTTTGGAAGCAGAGGACCGACAAGCACCGAACAACTCAAAAAACTGGCAGTAGACGATGGAAGGTGACGTCAGCGGACGACGATCGTCACCTGCTCCGCATGGCGGTGAATGACCGTACAGCTTCCTCCATGCAGTTGGCAGCACGTTGGTCTATTGCTACAGGTGTACTAATGTCGGCTTCGTCAGTTCGTCGACGTCTGCTGCACCGTGGATTGCGTGCAAGGGTGCATTTATACAGGATCCCCCTCATGAGAAACCATCGATGGCTGCGTCTGCAATAGCCTCATGAGCACAGAGCCTGGCAAGCTGATTGGCACCAAGTTTCTTTTCAGATGAATCACGCTTCAATTTGTGGGACCATGATGACTGCATTCGTGTTAGACGCTATGCCGGTGAAAGCTGTCTTCCAGAGTGCGTTATCGAAAGACATAGTGGCCCAACACCCATAGTTATCGTTTGGGGAGCGATTTCGTATCATGGACGATCCAATTCGTAGCAATTTGGATCGTCCATGATACGAAATCGCACCCCAAACGATAACTACATGTGCTACAGCCCGAAATTATTCCCTTCCTTCAAGGCATCCCTGCAGCTATCTTTCAGCAGGATAATATAAACCTATATGTTGCAATGGCTTTTCGAGATTTCTGTTCCAACCCAACACATGCAACTTCTTCCTTGACCTGCTTATTAGCTGGATATATCGCCTATTGAGCACGTGTGAGATTTGGTTGGTCGACGTCTCGCTCGTGATCCGCGTCCCGCAGCTTCAAAAGACAAACTTTTGCTGCGCATACAAGCAATATGGAATTTTCTTCCACAAGCAGACATTAAAAATCTGTTCGACTCCATGCCACGTCGTAAAACAGCACTTATTGCAGCGCGTGGTGGCTGCACCAAATACTGATTTCGGACACTTAATATTGTTTTTTGCTTCTAAAATTTCGTTATTTATTTGTACTAATAGTGTTTATTTGTACAAAAATGTCGTTTGTTAATTAAATTTCATTTAAGTCTGATGATTCCTTTATGACGTTGTCTTTTTTGAAAACAACCGCTTAGAATGTGAACAAAGTTATATAAAAGATACACATGTAATTTAAACTACTCTACGACTCAGTAAAAAATGCATAAATGTAAATATTTTGTGCGTGTGCTTGATACAAAGGTGAATATAATATTAAAATAAATGTCAGAAATGAGTTTTAATATTTTTATCAATTTTGCTTTGTTCAATGCTACTTTGGTTTTATAGCGTTTTGTTTCTTATTATTATACTCATGTTGCGGCCAGCGTGAGATACCCATGATTTTTTGTATGTGGCCCGCCGGTAGAAAAGGTTGAGTACTCCCGATTCTAAAGATTAGGTATTACGTTATCCTTTTTGCAAATAAATAACTCTATTACGCTAGCAGCGTATCTGGTTCTGTAGTTGAATATGGCAAAATAACTTTTAAAAAATCATAACAATAAAAATAATTCTGGATTCTAAGAACGATAAAATATCCAGCCATTCTAAAAATCAAACGTTTTTATTCCACAAAAAAATACAATACTAACTGTTGCCAAAATACAGAAACAAAACTTTTACTTAATATTTACATTCGGTTACAGTGAATACGCACAAGTATAGATGCCATGAATTAATCTAAAAAATAAACTCTGAAGACATGACACCACCTAAGCTGATACCCCACCATATCAATATGACTTTGAGCCCCGAAGGATTTATCGAGCAACACCCTTTCCACAGGGTGGGTCTTCAGTGACATTAGGACTCGGATCTTGTGACCCAGACTGTCATTCGAATGATTGAGAATCGAATATCAACTCCCATTTAATAAAGCGGTTGCAGTAGCCAAGTGGTTATAGTAGTGAACCCTGAGCTGTCGAGCCCTTGAGCAACTGAAGACCTGACATGTAGAGGAGTTGTTGCATGTTAAATCTGTGCCATGGTTAACACATAACTGTGGTGCGGATGTTTCAAAATTAGGATACCGGCTCGGGAATCGTCACTATTACTTGACTAAGGTTCATATTTTTATACGTAAAAATAAATTTTTAAAAAAAAATATTTAATATTTAGTCGCCTATGATTTTGCTGTTAATTACTTTCAGTCATCTATACAAATAAATAAAATTGAAGTGTCTGTAATTTCAAAAAAATCAAATTTTAAAATTTTTGTCTGTCTGCTAATCGAAAATGTGTTTGTTGAAGATTATGGTACACTAGAATTAAGAAATCACACACTTAATCAACACAGTGGCGTAACGAAGAATATTACGAACCCCCGCAAAGTCATGTTAAAATGAAAAACACCGTACTTTTTATTAAAAACTTTTAGCATCATATTAGTTTAATTTACTCATTAATTTATGCTCCAGGAGTAATCTAGCCATATATTATATCTAGTAACTGCAATGTGTTTGTATTGTTTTGTACAAATTGTCGAAGTCTAGATCTCTACTAAAGCTATCTTTAGTCAATCTTCATATTCTGCGTTAATCTGTTTCTATATTTTGTTTGCGTATCCATAAGCATTGAGAACTGTTCCAGTTTAAATTTAGATTTTAACGTTGAATCTAATGATATATTGATAAATTGTTCCTTCTCCATCAAGGTCTTCTATTGACACAAATGGAAAAAGGTACTTCATTGTTTAAGTTTGGTCTCGTATAAATCCAATTCTATTTCATTTCACTTAGTTTTGCAAAACATTGTATTGAGTGAAATTATTTTGTGAAACTCTGGATCATAAACAGAATATTCATATTAAAAGTCGCAACAAGCAATTACAAAAAAAGGGGCTATCCAATGCCGAATTTATTAAGTTTTCGTCATTGAAATGAGAGTGGTCAGGCACACACACACAAAAACTCCACAGAAAACATTAAGCCTTTTTTTTCATATACTTATATAGTTTTATTTTGACTCGTGGAATCCCTGAGTATTCTGCATGGAACCCTAAGGTGTTATGGAACACAGTTTAAAGATCACTGGTATAATCCAATTGGTCTTTTCACTAAAAATCTTCCCTTTAATATGCAGGAAGAGATGCATATATAATTTATTCAGTATTAAAATAATGTTAATTATTATTTTGAAAGCAAAAAGGAAAGGATTTCATCCAACACAATTTATAAGCATACAGAAAAAATTGATGTAATGATAAAAAAAATTCCATTAATGAATTATCCCATTTAATACCTTTAAAAATAAAATCAATGGTGCAACAGCCCATGAGGGCAAAGGCTCACTGTGCCTATCTCAGTATACATAACCATTGGACGCTGAGGTGCATGAGCAGTGTCCCGATCAGGTGGTCAGTCTGAAGCAAAACCTCCAGTGTT
This sequence comes from Trichonephila clavata, assembly GCA_019973975.1. NCBI lineage: Eukaryota > Metazoa > Arthropoda > Arachnida > Araneae > Nephilidae > Trichonephila > Trichonephila clavata. Next base: position 109,767 of record BMAO01025579.1, on the reverse strand, counting down.
TAATCCAAATGAGTAATAATGTGAGTGTAAATGAGTACCAAGCTTGGTACTTATTTATCGACCCACTGAAGGGATGAAAGACTGAGTCGACCTTGCCCAGCCAACACCTGAGGTGTTGGCCCAGCCTGAGGATAGAACCCTGAACCTGTGGTGTGGAGTGCGATACGCTACCATTCGGCCTCATTTAATATCACTAATTTAATTAAATAGTCAAATATACACATATGCTTTTTACATTCTGGTGATATTTTGTTCCTTGAAAATCATGATCATATGCTCATTTTCTTTAATCATAAACATGATAATATCAAACAGAGGTAAAACAATGGTTTTTAACTTGTCAACAAAATTAAAAAAAAGTTTGAAACATATTTCAACACACATATCCTCCTTCAAAATAAAAAAAAGAGACTTATTTTAATCAAATATGGAAAAACATGAAGCATTAAATACTTAATAGAAAATTATTGAAATTATTTCATTCTCTCTAATAGAAAAAAATATTTTACATTTCTAATATGTTACTTGAAATATCACTTAATAAATATTAATATGAAATAAAATTTAAATTATATTTAATAAACAAGAATAACATGGGGATTGGATAATTTATTATTACTCATTTAAAACAATAATATACACAATTGAAAACAAGATTAGCAACATCAATACAGAATTGAGCATCCTAAGAACATATTTTCATCAAGCACAGATTTTACTTATTGCACAACTCAAAAATGAAATCCTAGCTAACTATGATTAGTACCAAGAATTTTACAAGCAATAATGTTTAAATAAATGTATAAATCACAATGCTCAGTTAAATTGAGAAAATATAGTCTTTTAAGAACAGGAAATATTTCGAAGAGATGCAATTTGAAAACGAAAATGATTGTTAAAATCCTTTGATTATAAATTATTAATAATTTGTTTATTACTATTTATTGTTTTCAGGAAATCTGTTTAGAGCTGATTTTTTCCCTCTGTAACAAATTTTTAGTTCAAACAAAGTAGGGTAAGAAACATACTTTTCCTTAGAATTTCACACACTTTTCCAACTGAGAAATATATCATTGAGGTCCAAACTAAAACAATTCATGAACAAATTGCTTATGAAAAGAATTTTTTTATTCATGACACTTAAAATGTCCTCTTTCCATAAATAATACTCCTATTTTTAACATATCTTATACTTTTACACCAGAGTGACACCAAATATGCTTTAAGTCACAAATATTTGATTACGTCTTCGTAAAGTTTTTAAACTGCACTAGTGTTGAAAACAGAGAAGAACTAAAATGTATACAGTTCAATTTTTCACACATACACGTCAACAATCAATATAATTTAACATATATTGCTTTTTTTTACATATGAGACACATGTAAATCAAAAGAGTCCCATATTCACAATTCCTCTCATTTACCTATAATATGATACACTTTATTGCTATTTATGTACAACGTACACAAATTGCTAAGCTGAGGCAAAAATTGTTCAGTATTTTAACAGTGTTAATGGCATTGTGATTATTTCTAAGAGCAAAATTTAAAATTAAAAAAAAAAACTTTTTGTTAGCAACTTACTTGAAATTTATTATTTTAAGTTCAGTGGCAGTTAAAGTTAGCTTATTGAGCAATGTCTCAGAAATAACATGTAGAACATTTTAAAATTTCCATAAAAGAAACATGTTAAATAACAGTTTAAATACTTTTTATTTAAATTGTTAAATAATAATAAATATATATATATAAATATATGTATGTACTAAGCATAAGGCAAATATTTGATAGCAGGATAATATTTTTAAATAAGAGCAGATTGTTTAATATAAATAAATGTATTAATTTCTTTAACACTTTTTTTTTTTTGTCCTTATACTAAAACTTTGCAGATAATGCTGATTGTTTTAAATAAATAAATAAATTATTGCTAGTACAATATATAACAGCAAAAGACAATATTGGAATCACAAGAAAAATAGATAACAAAACACATTGCATTAGATAATATGCAAGAAATTTATAGCAAAATTGTAATAAATTTTTTGTAGAAGAGTTTAATGATAAGCCAGTTATTTAATAAATACTAGAACATAATTTTATATATTTTCATGGTATATCTTATAGATAATATAAAAATATGTGTATGTCCTGTGAATTAAAATAAAGCATTTTCTCAATATTGACAAAATAGAAAAGAATCTAGATTACAGTTTATAATACATAAGTATAAAACATAAAAATATATTTACATTCTAGGGGGAGGGGACACATGAAAGTATTATACAGGAATTATAACATTTCTAAGGTACAAGAATATAAAAACAAAAATCAAACACAAATACATTAACAACAAGCACATCTAACTTAAAATTCAATAGGAAGGATTATGGTATGAGTACTTTAGCCTTAATTGGAAAGATAACAAGATATTAGGTTTTAGTACATTTAGAATGAAAAATTCTTTTTTTTAAAGTTTGGATACAAGTTAAAAAGAAATATAGAATAAATATTTATTGTAAATCTAATACAAAAATTGAACTACATTACAACTGTGAGCATAGAATTACTTCTACATGAAAATTCTAGAGCTGTATGTTTACTATGATATTGTTAATAAAATTTAAAGAAGGGTAAGTTTGCATAACATGTCTAAGAATCTTCAAAAATGTCCAACAGTTCAGCATATAAAATATCTTTCTAAACATACTTTTAACAACATACATCCATTCATTTTCACACAATCATACAATTAACCACACTTTAAAAATTCTTTCCTACTGTACAATCTTATTAAACATTTTTTTTACAGTATTTATCCATTATTGTATCATAAAACAAACTTCTGAAGCTAGCATTCTTAACAACAACATTGTAACAAATTTTCTGAGTCAATACTGTTTTATTATTATTAAGTAAGGGAAAAGCAAGGACTCTATGAATTTAAAGCTTATGGTATTTAAAATTTTCAACATTTGTTAGGGGAATAAACATGTCGAAATAAGAACACTGATTTCAGATAAATTCAAAAATTTCATTGGAAGTACATTTAAACACTGTAAATACACATTGCTTTCAAAATATTACATGTATAATAATATTAAACTAGAAATCTATAAGTTTAAATACACATGGGCTGATTAATGAAACACAGTATAAAATAAAATATGAAACTAAATTATAAATTACATTAATGATTTTTTGTTTTTTCCTTATATGTACATGAAATTTATTGGCACCATTCTGAGAAATTCAAAAAACATGTCACATTAAAATTTAAAAAAAAAAAGAAACAAACATGATGAAATAAAAGATTTAAATATAAAACTTCCATGAGAAAACAAAAGTGAAAATTTAATACTGAGTTACAGACTTTCTACAATAATTTTTAAAACTAATTCAAACAATTCTTAAACCAAATTGAAAACAGGGCATTTATTTACAGACTACAGATAAGAAAATAGATTAAAAAGTAAGTCATGTAAAACAAAAATGAAATAAGATTTAATGAGCATCACACAAGGTAATAAAATCATATGAACTGTGCTAGGATGCACAAAGAACCAAAAATTTGAAATGATTAAAATACTATGCTAACCTTTTAATGATGCAAGGCAATAACATATAAAACTAAAAATACAAGAAATTATTTTAATACAAAAGGAAAAATAAGTATTCATTTCAGAGGTAAGTTTAACAATGACCTAAACTACATTAAAATTAAACATGAATTTATATAAAAAAGTTTTACACATACAATTTTCTTACATTTAACAATGCAAAAAAATTTTAAAAATGCTATTTTCAACAACAACAACAAAAAGATTTTTAACTTTTAGGAATTAATTTTTTAATTAAATATAATTACAGCTTTATTATAATTTAATAAAAGATTAAAGGAATGTGAATATAAAATCAAAGTGATACAATTCACTCAAAATGAAAGACATTGAAGAATAAATTACTGAAAAATTCAACAGCAGTATCCAAACTAATCAATCAAGAGAAAACAATTATTAGAGAACTTGGATCGTTAATCGCTGAAATCACTTCCTGCGGATTGATCACTCTCGTCTTCTGAAGTTACTAATGGGGCTCCAGGTGGAGCTTCTGCATCTGGATTACTAAAAAATACACTCCATAAATAAGTCATAAAAAAAAGGAAAGTATAATTTTTTAATATCAGTTACTTCCCAGATATAAAACAGGAAACATGACTTTTGTTGTGTAGCACTGCTTTAAATAATAGGCACATTTCCATGTTTTCACAACTCAACAAATTTTATGATACTTTCAGTAGAAGAAATAAGACTAACAAAGAAAAAAAGTATTATTTCATGCGTGCATGGACATAATTTTAAGTTTATTTTTAAAACTAAGCTTATAAGTAAGTTTTGGTTTCTTTGGAAGAGATTCCATTGCAACACATTTAAAATAAAATCAAAAAAATCTTTTTCTAATCTTGGCATCATAGAAATTCAAATAGATTGTGATTCAAGAAGAGAAATAATAATTCCTCCAAGTATTTTATTATACTATATTTTTTCCAATGAGTTACATATGAATGCTAGTTTAATGTATTTAAGAAGTTTAATGTATGATTGACAAGCAGGAAAACTAAGTTTTCAAAAGTTATATCCTTCTTTTAACCATCATGCCAACAGAAATATTATATTCATTTGCTAATGAAAATGGTGATGTTGTTTGATGGAAAAAAGATGGAAATCAACACAAGTTTACATCATACTAACAGAATTTGGTCAACTCTGCAATTTCAGTAGCTTCTAATAATGTAGTTGAAATAATACAGAAATACTGAATTATGTTTTTTAAGTATAAAATGAGAATTAAATGTATAAAAATAAAAAATCTATTAATACTAGTCCCTGAATAACATGCACAAGTCATGAATTAGATGTACTGCATAATATTCTAGAAAGGAAAAATAGAAATTTCAAAATAAATATTAATGCAATAAAATTTTTTAAAAAAAATGATAAGAAACTATAGTATTTTTTTTACGAATTAGAACCACAAACACCCATTCAAAGAAAGTAAGCAATATAAAAATTAAGAAAAATTGAGGGAAAGCCACAGTCTATTCTTAGAAAAAAATTCATAAAAAAAGGAAACAATAGCATATTAAAATGTATACAGAGTATGATTAGCAGTGGATTCAATATTACATATATATAATATGGTGTTTGAATTAATTGGTACAAACATCTTTTTTTTTTGTTTAAATTTGTTTGTGATAACTAGTGTTGAATCAAACCGCCTCAAACCAATTATGTGTCTTGAAGTAGTGCGAAGGATCTACATTTACTAAAATTTACTTGTTTGATTGGCTTTAGTGTATAGGCTCACTACATTGTGAGCCTTTCAGTGTGGCAGCTGGTCATTATAATTTTGTGTTCTGTGTAACATGTTACTTTTGCTTGTTCAAAGAAAGAAATTAATCCAAGGAGGCATTCTAAAATAATCGTTCTTAATGAACACATTTCTATGACTGTGAGAGATATAGCTAGTATAGTTGGTGTGGACAAATCAAGTGTTTCAAGAATTTTAAGAACATTTCAGGATCAGATCCTCATCTTTAAAAAGAATTTGAAAATGTGGGCACAAAAAAAAAACTACTCCAAAAACTAATAACATTCTAATAAGAAACAGAAAAATCGAAGAAAGGTAATCACAGACTTTTGAAGGAATTTATTGGATTATGGTGTAGAAATGAGTAACTCAACTGTATGAAAAAGGCTTATGGAAGTGCGCTGAAAGGCACCAAGGTCGAGGAAAACACAATTTCAGACTCAAAAAATGATGAAAAAATGTTTAGCACAGGTAAAAAAATACCGATAGTGAACTGTTAATGACTAGAAGAAGGTGATTTTCAGTCAAGAAACCTACAAATTAATCCAAGGATGCAAATCAAGTATAGTAGGAAGAAGTGATGGTGAAACTTTGCTACCAGATCAAATCCAAAGGATTGTAAAACACCCTTCTACGTAGATGTTTTGAAATTTTTTCACAACAAATAGCACTGGAAATTAGTTTTTTTTTAAGGCATGATGAATTCAGTCAAATACATAGAAATGTTACACAGTAGATTGTTCCATTGAGGAAACATTTAACGGAACATTTCAACATGACTTGGCCCTGTGTCACACTTCAAAATTATTCCAGGTTTTTAGGCGGGGAGACAAAATAATAAAAGTGCTTGATTGGTCTGGTAATTCACCAGAACTAATTCTCAAGAATCATTTCTCTAAAATGAATCACAACAACAGAGCAAATGATAGAAAGGGCTATACTAGTGTTTCCAAGATGATGAAATAAAAAACATGTGTGCTATATACACTAGAGGAATCAATGCTAAGATGTAGTGAAAGGGTCATTTCAGCTAAAGGAGGACATAATTCATACTAATATAGATAGTTTTCAGTCAACTTAAGGTATGTAATGATCAAAAGCTAAGGGTCTTGAAAAAATCGTTTTTTTCCCATTGTTCCAAGCAATTCGAACAATATGGTATATATAAATGTAAGATTAAGTAAATGCTTAACTTTAAATACTTTTTAAATGGTAAATTGATTATAAAATAATTTTATAAGACTATGTGCTACATTTTATAACATCAAAAAGAAATATGTCAGCCTTGAGACTGTCAACATGTAAGTTTGAGTTAGATGTTTTTTAGGTTCATATAATTTAGTATTAGTTTAACTAATAATAAGCTTAACTTTTTGCTCCTACAGTTGTTAATATTGATAGGGATATCAGAGGAAAAATTCATTTAGTAGAAGTTTTTTTTTTTGAGAAAAAAAAATTCAAAAATTATTTTTTTGTTTATCTTAACCACTTGAATTACAACATTTTTTTTTCATTATTAACTTTTACAAGTTGACCAATGAAATACCAAGTGGTATTTCATTTGCTCCTAAACTAAATTTTTTAATTAAATGTTTAGAAAAAACAGGTACTGTACTATTTAATATGAAAGATTTGATTAAAATTAGACATGTTCAATAGTTACAGGAAATATTTTCAAAATAAACATTAAAAAGTACAAAAACAATTCAAATTAAAATATTGATCATCTGGTGATACATTTAACCATAGATTTAATGAAAAATTAAAGATGTATTTAGGAATACCAGCCACAAACAAATTTAAGTCCTTTTACTATACTTAATTACAACTAATACTAAATAAAAACTGACTTCCCCTTTTTTTCAGAATGTGTAAGCCATAACAAAAAATAGCATACAAGTTAAATAAATTATATTGATTTAATTGCATTTTAGTTTAATATGTGGAATGTAGCCTAGCAGGCCTCCTTGTTGTGCATACTGGGTAACGCTAAATCTGCTACAGCGACTGCTACTCTCTACAAATTTTCTTCTGCAGTGCCTTCAAATTCAAGTGCCAACCATCCTTTTAAGGCTTTGCAAACTTTGAGAGTTCTCCAGTAGAATGCTAGTTGTATTTCTCATGAAAAAAGAACTCAATTGCTCACTATTCTAAACTCTTACGATACTGGCGTCTTTATCATTGTCCATGCTAATTTGAATCATTGAAATACTGCACTTTTAGACTTACTTATTTTAAAATCCTCCCAAAATCAAGAAGAATTTTGGTTGGTGTAAAGAAAGGTTTGATTTCTGACTTCCATGAAATAAGTGATTTCTTCTCAAACAATGGAGCTGAAATAGTAAAATTGGATGTGTGGAAATAGAAGAATCACTTTAAAATTTATGGTTGTTACAGCCCAACTGGTAACACCAAACTAGACTTTGGCCTCCTAGCTATCTCCAGTAAAATTATTCTTTGTGGCAACTTCAATGCCCATAGCCTACTCTGGAATTATAAAGACACCAATTCTGCTGGATTGGCGATGGAAAAGATCCTTTGAATTCAAATAAATTGAAGCTTTTGTATAATTAATCACACATCCCAACCTATCTAGAGTATAACAGTAGTGGAACTAATCCGAACTTGACTTTTGCCTCTGAAGACATTTCTGATGTTGCAGAGAGAGAAATAATTTACAATCCTGGTTCTGGCCACTGCATGAATGTCACTACTTTCAACTTTAACACTAAGAAATCACTGGGGAATACAGATGGAACTTTACTAAAGCTAATTGGAATGCCTTTACTCTAGATCTTGAATCTATCTTTGGTTCTACTTCTAGTTTCAGTGAAGCAGGCGAAAGTATTGATTGCGCTTTTTCTAGATTTACAAAAATTATCTTCAGTATCTCAATAAAGTGAATACTGAGAGGCAAGCGATTCAAATTTAAACTTTTCTGGAATGAAAATCTTGCCATCCTTAAAGAAAAATCTTCTATGGCTTGTACTACTGCGGAACATTCCAAAAGCCCCAAGGATATTCAAAATTGGAGAAAATATGTTGCTATCCTTCATAAAGAAATTCTTTCTGCTAAAAGAAACAGATTCAAGAATTTCATTTCTAAAATTGATTATAGGAAGGATAGCAAAAAAGTTTACAACTATATGAACTAAAAGATTGTATCCACCAGAAAACTTTTGAAATTTGGTAGTCTTGTTTTAACTGATCACAAAGATATTTCAAACACCTTTGATTCCTTTTATTTTTCAAGAGAGTGCTTGGGGAGATACCTTAAGACTCAACAGAAGTCTATCAGATGGGAACTTCCTAACTTAGCCTCTTCCTTAAATTGTGGACACAAAATCTTTTACAAAAACTTAATTATGGTAGAACTTATAGAGGCTATTAAATGCGTTAAGAGTGGCAAGAACCCTGGTCCAGATAATTTTCATCCTGAATTCCCGAGACACTTTGGCAGAAATGCATTCTCTGTACTATTAGAGATCTACAACTACAGTTGGAATACTGGTGTTCCAGTAATTTAGAAGGTGGTCATTGTTCCTATACTTAAAAGTAATAAACCCTTGGATAACTTGAATCGCTATTGACCTATTTCTTTAACAAGTATTTTATGTAAGTTCACGGATAACAAGTATTTTATGCAAGTTCAAAACTACTTCTGTACCAGCTATGCATTTACTTTGTGGCCTACAGCCAATAACTAACCTGGTTTGGAGGAGAATGTAGCTATCCTTTATAATAGACTTACTGGACTCCCAGATATTTCCTTTTGGCATGAATACGACTTTAACAGATCACGTAATCTTAATACTCGGAAGGATTTTCTTCAGTGTGTTTGGGAGATTGACCAATATAATGCCATTAACGACAAGGACTATGAACTGTTATCTCCCATAAATCCACTCAAATTTATGGTTCTTGATATCAGATTGTATTTTACTTTGAATGTGAGAAAAAATGACCTTTGCCCAACTACACTTTGTGCCATCGCTTTGGAAACCATTATTACCAGCTATCCTCCTTATGAGTGGCTTCATATCTACACAGATGGTTCTCTCTTGGATTTAACAAAGGGCCAGGTGCTGGAGTTTTCTGTGATATTTTTTCCTTTTACTTACAAGGCGGCTCTCATATAGCAGTCTCATAATGGTGAAATTGAGGCCACTCATTTGGCCCTTCATTGGATTTCTGCCTGTCTCTGCACTCCTGATAAGGCTGTAATTTGACCATATTAAAGTTCTGCCCTCCAGTCCTTGGCAAGTAAGCAAGAAAAACAAAGTTTTTAAGTCCAGAGTTGCAGGGAACAGAATTCCGACAAAGGTTGTCTTCCACTGGATGCCTTCCCATTGTGGCCTTCGGGGAAATGAAATGGTGAACCTTTTAGCAAAAAGAGGCACAGATATTCTCCAAAGATCTACTACAAACCTATTTCTTCACTCAGCAAAGCTTGAAATTATTAGGATCTATAAAAAATGCTTTCGAGATGCTGCTGTCAAAAATAAATCATGGAGGGTGCTAATAAAACCTTAATATGCCTTGGACTCTCCTTATGCTGCTGCTGTGACAGAGTTTAGATTATTGACTGGATATGATTGCCTTTGTGCTCATTTATTTCATTTTAATCTGACTGACTCACCTTATTGTGTGCTTCTGGACAAGTAATGGACACTGCAAATTTAGATGTGTGCTTTGAACTTAAGAGTTTGGACTGTTTTGTTAAGAAATATTGGAGAGCTCATTGCCTAATGACCTGATGGTCAATGGCCAAACATTTGATAAATAAATAGTTCAATATGTTTTGTATATTTTCAACAATTTTACCTGTACATACCAAAACAAAAAGGCTTACCTTTATTTTGATAATCAATTTGTCCACAAATTTCATAGGTAATAAATTTATAAGTTGTATTAATTTATAATATGTATTATGTTGAAGTTTAATTTTTACAACATTATACATTTTGAAATACATATAATTAATTGTAACCTTAAGTTATAAATTAATGTATTCTTATTAAATTAAAATGAATTTTATGTGATCCATGATAATAAATTAAATAACTATGTTTCTGAACAAAATATTAATAAATACTAAAGCACATTATACAATAAAGTATTAGTATGATGAAAAAGTACTCCAGTTTTTAACAGAATCTCAGAACTAAAAAAATAAATACCATTTCAGAACTATAAAAAATTTATAATTTAGTTAATTTAAATATAGCTTTGCAACAAACTTACCTTAAAATTGAAGGATCAACTCCTTCTGCAGTCATTTTTAATTGAACAGCACCAGGTGGAACACCCTATATAAACATATACATACAAATATTATGCTTAAAACATTTTTAATAACAAATACTTAACTGTAATGTTTGACACAAACAACTTACACTCAACCTCTAAAGATAAACCACTAATAAATCATAAATATTTGGAATGAAATTATTTTTAAACTATTTAAGAGTGAAAATTTAATGAATGTTCAAATGAATGATATTATAAGTTTTATCTTTTAAGGGTTGATTTGAAGTGCTTATTTGTAAATTAACAAACATATGCTTTGACCAACAGAATAACAATCATAAAATTTTTTTTAAAAAAACACATCACCAAGTTTAAAACTGTTTCATATGCCATATTTGATTGATTTTACTCATGGTGTGTTAAGAGCTGAATTCTTCCCTTTTGGGAAAGAAAATTTTGCATATTTAGAAACTTTTTGAAGAGGCATTGGTTTTAACTTTGCAGCCATTGACATAATTGATAAATGTACCAAATTACATTAAGTGTTGATGGAATATAGCTGAGTGATATTTCTATAGTAATTTAACCAATTTAAAAGCCATGCAACAACATTACAATGGACTAAATTCATGTGATGTCATAATCACATAACTTTAAACCACGTGTTTTTAGCCAATCAAGTTCAAAAACACACGTGACGTCATAGTCACGATAAATGCAAATATCTATTTTCAGCAAATCAGTTCATGCATTTCGTTGTTGCCAAATTAGGCTTTTTACAGAAACTTTTTTTTAAAAAAATTAATATTTGTCACTTTATTTAAAAGTACATGTATAAAACAAGACTTTTTTTTCTTTAATTTTAAAATCTTTTTGCAGAAATTTCTTTTTATTACTCTTGAGCATCTTTACCCAATTATGCAATTTGAAATTTTACCCAAGTTTTGCAAATAGAATAAAAAGTACGAGCTAGTTTACTGTCTGTTTTGAATTCAATGTAGAACACATGTTTATATTATCATGTGACCGTCATGAATTTAGTCCATTTTACTAACTTACTGTGAAAAAATTTCAAACTGTCAAACTATAATACAATATTTTAGATGGATATTAAAAAAATTAATATGAAATGTCAGATAAAATTAATATGATACATTTTATCATATTTTCACTTTACCATGAACAAAAATTTCTTTACATTCGAACTTGTTAAAATTTTTAATGAAGAAATATCTGAATTTTTAAAATAAATTTGAGTTTATTAATTAATTTTATTCTACAAGCAACTAAAATTCATGACATATAAACAAATAAACTAAACAAATTTTAAATTAAAAAAAAAAACTAAATTCACAGTTCTTTTAAGAGTCAAATGTTAAACTAAAATTGACATAACAAATTAAAGTTGGATTGTCGAATCGGCCACTTATCCTGCCAAGGGTTTTCTCGCCAAATCGATAACTGCGCTAAATGTGGTAACCCTCCTGATTTTGGTATCTTTTGAGGGAGAAGTCGGATCAACAGAATTTCGCGCATGTGCAGTACATTTCTTTAATTTTAACAGTTTTCGCCGCAATTTCGCGCATGCGTAGCAAATTTCTGTTTTTGAACATTTTTCTCGGAAAAGTAACTAACTTTAAACGGATCATTTCGCGCATGGGCAGTAAATTCTTATTAGTTTTAAAATTACCGTTTTTAATTATTGACCATGCGCAGTACATTTTTTTTAGCGGCCTTTTTGTTTTTCCAACCGGCACTTTCTCACTTGCTCTGGACGTTTCGTTGCTACCACTGATTTTTGGCCTTCGTTCCTTCGGTGTGGAATCGTTTATTCAGGTAATTTTAATTATTTTTCTCCGCATTAATTTTTACAGATTATCACGATGTCCAGTGATGCTATTAGAGTGAATGTGAATGAATGTATAGCAAAGTATGATGAGTATTCGGAAAGGTTTTTTGCTCTCTTACCTGTTTTTGGTAAGAAAGCAGTTTTAGAATGGTGCATGAAAGAAGGTTTGATTGGATCATCGTATGTATGTCCGAAATGTGGAGAGCGTATGGAATTGAGAGAAAGGACGGGGACGTCGCTAGTGTCCCCCCCCCTGCTACAAAACAGAACGCTGGAGCAGGAGCAGCAAATTATTCCGGACGATGACGATGTTCAGCCGGGCACAGCATCATCGTAAATGTCGGCAAACAACACCTTTTTTTAAAGGTAAGTTAAATTATTTCCATTTTTAAATCACATAATTTTTGCAATAATTTTCAGTTTCAAAACTTTAAAATGCTATTTTTTAATGATTTCTCTTCCGCCATCTTGAATTTCGCGCTCCGGCGTTGCGTGTTGTGGTAGGGTTGCTACTCCAAAACACAACATGCAAAAACACGCCAAATTGACGATTTTTCAAAATTTGTCGGACCAGTGGCCGATTCGACAATTTCACCCAAATTAAATCAAGTCACTACATTAACACAAAATGTAATTATGGGAACAACATATTTTTGTAGAAATTACACATAAAAAATAACAATACAGTTATGTTGATTCAATTTAAATACTAAAATGATAACCAGTAAAACATATAAAAATTTTCAAAGATTTAAATTCCAATTTATTTTTTTGAAAAAAGTATGGTTACAAGTATACCTTGTAAATTACTTTTGTAATGAAAGTATAAAAACAATATATATATATATTACATGCAATGTTTTTGAATTTTCAAACATATTTTAAATTATTTTTGAAATTTAAAAACATTTCAAAAATGTGCAATTTTTCACTAGAAAGCATAAAATTTAAAACCCACTCACAATTAGAGCATAAGAGAAATGAAACATTTAAGTTATATCCATAGTGGAAAAAAGGATTTCCTCATATTCAGACAAATTGTAAAACAACACATATTGCTTTGCAATGGTACAAAGTTAAAATAAAATGTTTCGCATTTTTTAATGGTTAAAATTTTCTACTTTTAGCTCAGATCCTTTAACATTGTACAATGACAGTTTAAGGAGAAAAAATGGTGGTCTAATATGATAAGTATAAAAATAGTATTATTAAAACTCATTAAAATTTGTATGAAACGTAAATGGATATTTATATCACCTCTTAAACTTTTATTTTATTATTTGTCTTCACTTTTACGAAGTAATTACTTTGATACAGCAATTGACAGCATTATTTTATAAAAATATAAACATTGCAACAAAAATATTTTGTTTAGTGTGTATATATATACATATGGAAAATCTGCATGAAGTCAAGTTCTTTAATAAACATTTCATACCATATTAATCATCTTGAAGTATTTGGCAAATCTTGGATCCTGTGAAACAGTCATTTTTGGCGTTTGTTCTTCTTTAACCTGTTGTTCAACAGGAGGTGGAGCAGATGGGACTGCTCCAGACTGAGGCTGAGGAGCAGTTGACTCTGAAGAACCAATTTCAGTTTGAGCATTTTCTGTAGGTTCAGAGGATTCTGCATTAGCAGTTATATCATCCAATCCTGGTATGGATGCTAGCTTCAAAAATAAAAATATAAGAATAATATTGATCAAGAAACAATCTTTTAGACATATTCACATACTTTAAAAAAAAACTATTATAATGCAAAATAATTTTTATACAAAAGCCAAGCTCACTAAAATAGTTTATTAAATATATACAACCTAAAACAATAAAATAGCTTTATCTCAATTCTTTTAAAATCCTTTTACAGTATATAATTTTTTGGCACCAGCATTTATTATTTTTCTGAATTTTAAGTGAATATCAAATTAATGGTCAGTTTCATATTAATATTATGTATTATAACTATCACTAGTCTCCATTCTTTTGCAATAATTTATTTATCTGACAAACTGTTATGTTAAAAACTATTACAGTTATTGTCATGTTAGAGAATGTACATACTTACTGAAAAAATTCACTATATTTTACAGCTTGGATGCAATATCATTTAACTTTAATTAAATTGTTTAGTTGAAAAAAGTTTGAGAAAACTATTAAAAAATCATGCATGTCTAAAAGATTTATCCATGAAAATTCAAAAATATATCTTGGATTTTAAACTTCATAACAATCATGTTTTCATTATTTCTCTCATAAGTGGATTACAAACACAACATTGGAACTTTTGTAAAAATAAGTAACAAATAAATACAAATTTATTCTGACCTTTAAATTAAAATGTTAGGCATGCATTTCATTGAAAAGTTTTCATAAGAAACATTCTGACACCTAAATAAATGCCAGTTAAAGATCAAAATACAAAGAATAAATGAAGCAGTATATATTATCTTTGAAACAAATATCAAAGAGCACTACTTTTAAAGTTATTAGTCCATAGTTTTGTTAAGAATATAAAAGAGAATTGATATTGATTCTTCACAGGCCCTATTGTTTCTAGATACCAGGTCTATTCAGAAAAGTTTTGAATACAATTTTTCATGCATTAACGTGCATCTGATTCCCATTCCCACCCTGTTTTACAGAAGGTGTCAATCAATTTAAGATGATGAAAGAACCATCAGTTCACTTATTATTTTTTTAACATTCAACTTAGAAGCAATAAGAAGATTAATAACAACAGATCAAATAATTTTGAACAATTGTTCAGTAATGAGTAAGTCTATATTTTTTCCTGAAAATGACTATGTCCCTGAAAAAAAAACAAGATTTTGGAACACAGAATGTGAAGGATTTGCTCTGTGCACGCCATCTCAAAATAAACATTCCTGCATTGCCTTTTATATAACCATTGGGTAATTGTGTGGCAATCAAAAGAGAATACTTTGAAAAAGATTAGTGTAAGAATGCTGTATCTCAATTGCACTAATGTATTAGTCCCCATCTAACTTTTTCCAAATAAAAAAATTATGAACACATGTTATAATATGCAGCTAATAACGAAAAAGTGTCCCTATACATGTTCAAATACAATTTTGATTATAAGTTCTTTATTATTATTTTGTATTTTTTTCAAGAATCAATAAAAATTTGGAATAATTTTTTAAGGTAGAGAGAATGTAAAAGAATTTCCAAATTACAAGATAATTCCATTAAGAAATAGCATGTTATTTGGGACAATATGTCTGTTTAAAAGCAAACAAGTCACCACCTGAATAATGCAAAATTGATATTTATTTAAAATGTAGCTATTTTTTCAAAATAATGAAATTTAAGAGAGAGTAATGAAATACAATTTAAGCTTTTTTAAGTGAATACTTGGTGCAAATTCTTCAAAAAACTTGTCAATATATTTGTTGACAGGCCAATACTGAAGTACCATTATTTACTTATATTGTTTTATACAATATAAAGTGAATTTTCAAGTTAACAGTTCACTTTCATGATAAAAGTAAAAAAGATATTTGTAATCTGTTTATTATGATTCATTTATTCATCTGGACTATTTAAACAGATGATCTAAGAACTATGGCTCATACTTATAATCAATAGATTGATTTTGTAAAACATTCTCAATTTATTTAAGCATCAATTCAAGTCAAACTATTTTTTCCCATAAAAGAATACTAAATTCAACTACACTACTTTGACATTTTAGTATTAATGTTACTGAATAAGTACATAAATTGTGAAATAATAAGGGCTACTACTTGGGTACCTCACACTAATTGAGATACTAAATCTCAGTCATTATTTCAATTAACATTGATATTGCTACAAAATGTATCATTACCACATATTTGCATGCATATCAGTGGACCTATCAATAATGAATATGGAACATGAAAGTGTATTCCTAAGAAATACTAAACAAAAAACATTAAAACAAATAAAAATTTAAGGAGTCCCCAATACATCCTTCAATATTGGTCCCCTGGACTTGACTTTAAAAATACAAATTGGAACTGAATGCAAGCAAAATAGTTTATATGCTCAAAGAATATATATTTAAATACAATTTGAGTACCTTTGCTTCAAGAATGCACATTGAAGCTTCTAACCTTTGAATTCGAATCAGCAAGTTTTCCAATTTTTCATCGCAAACCGAGGAAAAATGATTTAGAAACGATGTAGTCCGGATTAAGAAATGATTTAAAAATGTTAAAGTCCTTTTCTGGTTAAGTGGATCAACCTACAGAATAAAAATAGATGGCAATTATGAATCAGAAAATGCATTCAAAATACTGCAATTTCACAAATTTGGGGCGTTTTGTGCAAAAAAAATAAAAAATTTTGAAGTTAGATTTAACATACTTTAGTATAATCCACCCCAGATCCTACAATAGGTAAACCATCAGAATCCATTGCAACAAATCAAGTTTACCAAAAGTAATTTAATACAACATTGATATGCTTTTGATTCACCCACAAAATGATTTTCAAAATCAAAAACTATCGCTGCAGCAGCAGCAGAACAGGACCAGTAACTGCGGTTTCTCACAATTGCCACTCGACACTGTTCCAATATTGATATTAAAAGTTTTAGAATCTTAAAAATAACTGAAAAAAATTAAACACACACACAAAATTAGTGCTATTTTTCATTATTTTACAACTGTGAAATCTTTTTTATAAATTCTTAAAAAAATAAAAATGTTAGGAATATCATTAAAATTTTACTTTTACATTCTTTTGCTATTGTAATTCAAAATTATTCATGTATCCATATTATTCTTTCTCTATTTGCTTTCTAAAATTAATTTTCAGAATTTTCTACTTCTAATTTCGTTTTTGGTTCAAAAACTTTAGCATCCACCGTCTCTCATTCACTTTACCAAAATGAGTAATGAATTACAATTATTTGAAATGGCATTAGCAATGTTGTGTTACTGAAATTCATATTACTCGTGTGAAAAATGTTTAATTTTTACAAATGTGTCATCACATGAATTTTAAAAAATTGATCAGTTTTTGTGTAACATAAACAATTTGCCCAAAAGCCTTTGATTCTACTCTTTTATCTGTGCTTTCATATCATTGAATCAAAATGGATTCTCAGCCAACTTTACAAATAGTTTGCCAAGCAATTTATTCACTTTATCATAATCCAGACACAGCTGAAAAAGAAAAAGCATCGAATTATTTAGGGGAACTACAGCGGTCTGTAAGTATAAAAATCAACCGGCGTAAATTTGTAATTGTTTTTGATTTCCCACTATATGTGCAACCTGTCAGTTTGTCCTTGCATGCAAATTAGTTTGGGCAAAGTATCGATAGACATTTGTTTCCAATGTGCAATAATATCTGTTTTTAAGCGAGGATTTTTAAATTTAATATTTTAAAACTTATGCTAAATTTACCGAGTTTGTTCTAAATCGATCAATAAGGAAACATTGTTTTGAATGTGTCATACATCAGCACGATGCATCTTTAAAACACTTTATTGTCCTTGAAAATAATTACCCTAGTTATCATCTCTTAATGTTGTACAAAAACTGTTTCTAAGACTGTTATGAAATTTTATTCGTAAAATGCATTAAAACTAATGGAAGACATGCATTATTTAAAGTGATTGCTAATAGAATCTTATGAATTGAAATAAGATATTGTTGTCATGAATATTCTGAAATGCTATTGTAGAATATATTTGTAAGATATTTGTTTAATGAGAAACAAGTTAATATCATTATGTCATGTTTCCATTCATTCATCAAAATATTATTTTGATTCTTAATTCATATCATGTTTTCTTTCCCTTTGAGTTTTGACTGTGAAGTAGTTTTAATTCATATTAGTCTTTTTAATGTCATTTAGTTGAGAGAGAGATTATATACTTGCTAATATTTTTCTATCAATAAGGTTCTTTAATAGCATCTATGTCAAACATTAAATTGTTGTTTAAAGCCATTGTGTAATCAAAATGCAAAAATATTAATTGCACCAAAAACAGTTTAATTCGAACCAAAAAAATCATTTAAAAAATTATAATTGCAATGCTAAGTTCTTTTACTTTTGCTGAAAAAAGTTTTAGAATACTGGGAACAGCTCTACCAAATTATAAGGTATTTATGTATTAGTGTCACTGCAGCCGAAATTGCACCACAAGAATTCTTTTTCTTCAAATTCAACACATAAGACTCCTTGTTGATTTGATATCATGGCACGATTCGAGTGGCACAAATTTTGCTCAGTGATGGTAATATGTAAGTACCAATTAAAATTATGCTGGACAAATGGTGCTATGGCCATTTTTCAGTACTTTAAAATAAGAATCAATCTGCACACTTTCAACGTTATAAATCATATAATTCTTTTTCTTTTTTTTGCATTTTTAACTGCATACTAGATTTGAATTTTTAGTTCATTTCACTCATTTCCGTTCACTTTGAAAAAATCGCAGTTTGTTGAAGATTTTGACTATACTGCATTGCTACAAAAGATTTCAGTAAATTTCTCAAATTTCAAAATTAAAAAGCTATTGATTGAAAGTTTTTTTAATAGTTATTTCTTATGCATGATTTCATTTAAAATTAATTACTATTGTGTTTCTTAGCTATGGGATACGTAAAATTTTTCTGAAATATTAATTTACTTTTCTGTCTATATGAACAAACATACTGTAGTATGTGTTAATTTAAACTCCCACCCAAGTGAGTGCATATTTTTCTGATGTTATAGTGTTCTTGCTTCTTGAAATAATGTAATCTGGAAAAAGTATTGTATGCAAAATGTCATGTGTATCAAAAGAAATCATGAAGACAGGATAACCAAACAAAGTATTAATGAAGTTTTTCCTAGATGTATGGGAGGAAGGAATTAATTAAAACTAATTCTGGTATAAAAGTTAGCTGTGTGACTGTATAGCTAGGATAAAATCCTAGGAGAGCCCACACCCTTGGCGACAAACTGAAAAAAGTGCCAAGCCGTAACGATATGGCGCCCAAGTGAACTTGACAATGGCTGCAAGTGAATATAGCAAGACACGGTGGAATGCATAATGAAAATATATGTAAACAATACAGAAATTAATCAAAGGTAAACATTTACTGTACGGTCACCCTTGGCGACTTTTTCAAAATCTCGCCAAAATGGCGACTTCTTCTACGAACGAGATTTAAAGAAAACAGCGTAGTGAAAATGTTGCCTGCGCAAAAAAAATGGCGGCCAAATCACTGAAAACGATAATCAGACAGTCTTAGAAGAACATTTACTCTCTTTCATATTAAAATCAAAATCAATGACTCACCCACAAATAAACCTGAACTAAAATCTCGACGTAATTAAAAAAAAACCTTTCTTACACTCCTTTTGACGTCATGCATTTGTCCTTTCACCTTAGATTTACACCTCCACTTATATCGTGCCTTTCAACCAATTTCATATCCTTACCACATTTACAACACTCATATCTATCCGCAATGAAACCCGCTTTCATACAAAATTCAAACGTTTCCTTCCCTTTTCTAACCCATAAAAATACCTTAAATTAACATTCTCATCATACCACATAACATCATTCTCACAAAACATTCTCGCACTTACCTCAGACATTCCCCATGCAACAGAAATTTCACGAAAAGAACGCAGTAGCTAAAGTCTAAAAAAACACAAGTACAACGTGGTCGAACGAAAATTTAAATAATGGCGGCTACATTCTGTTGTCCAATAGGGTTACTGTAATTACTTGTCGGGTCGGAGGGGGGTTGCCATATAAAAAGATTTATCGCCAATTTAAAAAAATCGCGCCAAGGGTGACCGTACAGTAAATCTGTTCCTAATCAAATATATTTGATATAAATATTAAAACAACACTTACTTTCTTACTGCTGATCTTTTCTGAGTAAAGTGTACAGTGTGACAGCAGATTTTAACAAAGCCTTGAAGGCCTCATCGCTAAGCGAATGATCGTGGGAGTGCCACCATATATATTCTGCGATTTAATAGTCGAACATTCCTTTGAACATAATCATTCATACATCTTACAAACCACATTTTAATTGCGCTCAAAATATCCATACTTAACTTACTATCAGAAAACCATTAATTCTTTCATATACTTCTGCAAACTTGCGCATTCGTACCTTTTTTCGGCATCTCCATTCAAAATCCATCCAAAACAATACTCTTTCGTTCATATAATCCCATTTGTTCATTACATTTAGGACATTCATAACTCGAAGCAATCAATCCCTCCTTCCTTCTTTAATACACCATTCAATCAATTCTTTCTTACCTTTCGCATTCAACAAAGCAAAAAATTCTAAGGTATATTCACTCACACACACAACCATACTTCCAGCTTGGCACCCAACAGCAAAATGACAAAATTCAAAATACCCACCGACAAAATACTAAAATTCCAAAAATAGTTAAGTTTACCATATCTAGTGTATCAAAGTATGGTTACCAAGATGGCGCAATTATCGCCAACCAAAACAATTTGCGCCAAGGGTGTGGGCTCTCCTAAGACTGAACCGCATATATTTTTTCTCATTAAAAAAAAAGAGTTTCTGAAAAGTTGTTTTGTCTTGCCAAACTAAAAACTTCACATTGGTAAAATAGGGCCATTTGGAGAATGGGATGAGCAGCTTAGGCATTGTCCTCATTGTTTAATCCTAGTTCTCAAAATTACAAAGTATATTACCAATAGACCTCATGAAAGTTTTAAACAATCAATCTCACTAAACAATAATGAACTAAATTAAAAAGTTAAAAATAAAAAAAGTGAAAAAGATATGAGGAGTATGGCTGTTAATTTTTTAAAATTAGTACTTGTTTATTTTTGCAACAAATAGATAGATATTTTCAAAGCTACCAAGTCCTGTAGCCTGCTGTCAGTGCTATAGTGCAATGAGGCATCTTATACATTTTTCTGCTTTTCTTGGTTTTTGATGAAGATGTGGTCTAAATTTTTAATAGTTATGTGAAATTAGTAAAATAACCCTATAAAGTAGACAAGTTTATCTATACTGATAATTAAAAGAACTTGGAACAAGAAACTATTGGTTGCAAATAATCAACAGTTTCATGTTCCAAGTTCCATCATGGTATGCTTCATAGATCCAAAGATTTACATTCACATGCTGTACTGTAAGAGAATGTGGAGGTCCGCAAAAGGAGTGCAGTAAATAAAAGTGTAATAACCAACTGATTTTAAATCATTTTTATCTTAATTTAAATGCCATAAAACTAGCTACCAAATAAAATAGTTGAAGCTATTGTGGTGAAATTTCTATCTGAAAAACACTAATGATGGTTATAATATTCAGAAATGGTTCCTTTAAACATGGCTTATCTTGATGAAATGTTTTATCTTCCATTAAAAATGCAACTAAATTAGGAATTTCATGGGGAATAAAAATTTGTAAGTCATTTATTTTGGCTTATTTTGAACATTCCTAGTCATTGATGTCACTGACAATAGTAAATAAAATAAAGAGAAAAGATTCTGCAATCTTCTCCAAGTGTGTGTTTGATAAAATAGGGCTGCATAGTACAGCAACAACATTTGTACATGAAAACTTTAAAAAAATGGATAATGTATTAATTGCTATAAAGACTGTAAATTTGATAAAAGTCAAAGAAATAAATCATTCCCACATTTCTTGTAATTTTGAACATTTTTGGATACTTATAAAAAAAAAAAGGTCAAATCCTAGGAGAGCCCACACCCTTGGCATCAAATTGAAAAAGCGCTGTCAGAACGAGATGGCACCAAGTGAACCTGACAATGGCTGCAAGTGAATATAGCAAGACACAGTGGAATGCATAATGAAAATATATGTAAACAATACAGAAATTAATCAAATATATTTGAGATAAATATTAAAACAGCACTTACTTTCTTACTGCTGATCTTTTCCGATTGGAGTGTACAGCGTGACAGCAGATTTTAAAAATGCCTTAAGGGTCTCATCGCTAAGCAAATGATTGTGGGAGCACTGCCATATATATTGCAAGGTAATGGTCGAACATAATCATTCATACATCTTCCAAACCACATTTTAGTTACATGCAAAATATCATACTTGCTTAACTTACTAATAGAAACCCACAAATTCTTTCTGATACTTCTGCAAACATCATGCGCATTTGTACTTTTTTTCAACATCTTCAATCAAATCCATCCAAAACAACACTCTTTCGTTCGTATAATCCCATTTGCTCATTACATTTAGGACATTCATAACTCGAAGCAATCAATCCTTCCTTCATACACCATTCAATCAATTCTTTCTTACCCTTCACATTCATTAAATTAAAAAATTCTAAAAAAGGTGTATTCACTCACACACGCAGTTATGCTTCTAGCTTGGTGCCCAACAACAAAATGACGAAATTCGAAATGCCCGCCAACAATATACGGAAATTCCAGAAATAATTAGGAAAATCATATCTAGTGTATCAAAGTGGGTTACCAAGATGGTGCAATTATCGCCAACCAAAATAATTTGTGCCAAGGGTGTGGGCTCTCCTAAGACTGAAGCAAAAAAATTGAAAAAGATTTTGACTTCCAAAATAAAATCTAGTCATGAATAGAGTTGGAAATTTCCTATCGTAGGAAAAAAAATTATTTGTATATTTTTCTTTGGTATTTATGTATTAGTGTCACCACAGCAAAATTTGGTGGCATTCAAGTCGTGCCAAGATATCAGAAAAACAAAGATTCTTAAGTGTTTTATTTGAAGAGAAATGATTATCTTGAGGCAGTTTTGGCTGTGATGGTGCTAATATGTAATTACTGTTACTTTTTGTAAATAAACTTTTAGCAATAATATAATTCTTGTAACCAGGAGAGGAATCATCATACTAGTGCAAAGCAAATGTGCCAAGTGGTCTTGCTTTAATGACCCAAGAGAAGGGAAACAATGAAAGGCAAAATTTATACCTGGTTGTAATTCTACATTAAAAATTATCATAGATGCTTGTATATCAACTTTGATACTTATGTACCTTATCATAGATATTTATGTACATCAAAGATTTTACAAGTTATGACTACCTATTTCATTTTGAATCTGTCATGATGTTTGCTTTGTGCTATATTTTTTAACCCATAATTTTCCAAAGGTTGCTGATGGCATAACACCTGATCATCAATTTTATGCTAAGGCTAAACATTTTCCTGCCCTGTGTGTGTATGCATGGATCATAAGAAATATTCAGTATTTTTCAATAAATTGTTCAAATGCTAGAGTATTTAAATGTTGATAAAATTAATTTCTCTCTCTTTGTTTTTAAAAATTTTTTTTAAAGGGCTTCTGATACTTTTTAAATACATCTACAATGAACATGAAGTCTTTGTAAAAAAACTAAAAATGTTAATTTTAGACCCCGGATTTATTTATTCCTAATAGTTTCAAATACGCAAAAAGAATAATTGTAATTTGTGTGAATTAAAACTAATTTGATTTTAACTTTTAAATCTATTACTATTTTGTGTATGTGTATATTGGTTGAACATTTTTTCATATTCTTTGTTCAGATTTTTATTTGTTATGATGTGAATTTTAATTTTATAATTAATTCAAATGCATGCAATGTTCGTATTAAATTTTTTATCCATGTGTATTTTAGGTATATGCTTGGAAAATTGCTGATGAATTGCTTCAGCATCGAGGGGATCTTGAATCATGTTATTTTGCAGCCCAAACTATGAGAACTAAAGTAATTTTATTTTTAAGCTTTCAACATTTAACTTATTGTAAGAATTTTGTGTACTGTAAAAATCATGCAAGTAAGAAAACCTAGAAAACAATATTGAAACAAGTATTTTTACTTGTGTAAATTATCTGCAAATATACTATTTTGAAGATAAAAAGATTACTTGTATCATTTGCCAGTGTAATATTCTAATTATTTCTTGAACTTTGCTACTCAAAATAAAATGTTCTCAAAACCATTTATATGCATCATTAACTTGAAAGACAAATTTAATTATGGAAATCATGTCAGTTTTCATATATATATATTGTTTCTTTATCTTTTATAGATACAGTTTTCATTCCATGAATTACCTGCTGAATCTCATTCTTCCTTACGAGATTCTCTTTTAAATCATATTAGTCATGTCACTAATGAAACCTCCACAGTCATTCTTACACAGGTTTGTTTTTATTTATCTTTTTTGTATTCTAGTGTATTTTTAAGCTTTTCTATAAATTTGTATGTATTATATTTTTTAAATAATTTTTTTTAAGTTTGATTATTCTGCTTTTAAACTATCATAGCTTCAATGTGTTTTATATTGAATAGTTCTTGGTAAATAATAAATATTAATTGAATTGTTAAAAAAGAAAATTATATTATGTAGTAAAATACTAAATTTATAGCATGTAGCATAATGCGTGGTTTTCAGGTATAAATATCATTCAAATGTGTAATTAAGTTATTCATGTGAGATCTAGGTATTCCATGAATTTATTTAAAACATGTAATAAATTAATTATACAAATGACCTAATCATTTTGGAACTGTTAGTTAATAATAGTAAAACTCAAAAACATTTTTATACTTAGTTTATTTTAGAATGTAGAAAATGCATAAAAAAATTATTTAGATTATTATTTTTATATAGATTTCTCAAGTGGCCCCTAAATTGTATGAAGCATTTTTTTAAAACAATGTTTTGCATCACTGCCCACCTTCTTTTTTTTGCTAGTATATTTTCTATATTTTGACTAGTATTTGTAATTTAAACTCTATAAGTGACTCATGAAATTATACTCTTAATTAGGCACATCTTCAGTTGTTTTTGTTCATGTGGCTGTTTCTTATTCCCATTTGGGGGGGGGGGAAGTCTCACCATTTCTTATTTTGAATTACTTTACTTTTTATTTTTGCCCATGGTATAAAATAAAATAGATCTGTTATCACCTTCATCTTATGACTTCAGATATAGATTGAGATTTAACATTAAATTTGCTTCCTTAACTTGACTTTCCAAATATTAATATTCTTCATTTACACTTTGCAAGATTAGTTCTTTAAAACACAAATTGGGGGTCTTGCATGCAATTTTACCTTTCAAAATATAGCTGTCTAAATATTTTATGTGGATCAACTGCCTACATTTTTTGCAGAAAGTTTTTTTTAAAAAAATTCTTTCTACTGTAACTGTCTTGTATTTCCCTATAGTATTTCTTCTCAATTTTGAACTAAGTTTACTACTGTACTAACCTTGCTTAAAAGGTTTTTCCAATTCATTTGAATTACTTAAAATGTTTTTATTTATTAGTGTGTCGTGAAATACCATTATCTGTCATCCAGAAATTTGATTTCAAATGCTTGTCTGAAAAAAAATTAATTGTTGAATAAGAGAAATTTAAAAAAAATCAAATTATCAATATTTTTTCCATGTGGTAGTAAGTCATTAAATTTTTTTTTTTAAATTGTTATCTTTGCTGTTTAAATAAATAAGACCAATTTTATTAATTTTAAATATTAGCCATTATGACTTTTGCATTTAGATTTCTTTTATTAAACAGGAATTAACATTAAAATTTATATTTACAGTTATTTACTTGAAATTTGTTTTTATGTTTTAAATTATAGTATTTTTATTGGAATCAAAATCTATGATATATTTTAAGGAAAGGGAGGGAGTCACAGATGGGTATTTTTGTAACAGTGATTTCTGTGCTTCACTTGAAGTTTACTATGAGTCTACCTATACTTTGTGTTTTTAAAATTTGTTACAGTTGTGTTTAGCATTATCAGATTTAGCCCTCCAAATGGCTACATGGAAAAGCCCTGTAAATGATTTGATTGCAAGGTATGTAGATTGTTTTCATAATACTCATTTTTATCAAAACTATATTGAATAGGTTTTAGCATGTGGTTGTTTAAAGTTTATTTATACATTTCCCCCCCTTTTATTTAGGTTTGGAAGTAGCACTCAACATATTTCAACTTTATTAGAAATTTTAACTGTTTTACCAGAAGAGGTTTGTCTTTACTTTTATGTAAAATTTCTTTTTTAATTTGCAAAAATGTGATATTCAATAATTTTAATGTCAAATTTAATGATAATTCCTTATATCATAACTATGTATTGTGTGTTTAAAATGGAAGAACTTGGGAAATATTGCTTTGTAATCACTTTATATTTGTTTTTATTTAAATGAATGTAACAAAAAAAGTGTCCTGCATTAATCAAATGCTATGTTTAAAATTTTTTTATTAATATATGCTTTCTATAACAACAAAAAACGACGTGCTAAGAACGAGTTGTCTGATAGAGACAAAAATTGGTGGGTAGAAAGATTATGTACAAAACAGAAAGTGATTAAAATTTCAGAAAAATTGAATGGTTTATTTCAAAATTACATAGTTACAAAGTGACGAGCTCAATAAGGTGTTGACCCACCTCTAGCCTGAATGCAAGCTGCCACACAACGTGGCACAGAGTGATAAAGCACCCTGATGGTCTCCTACTGTATTGCTTGCCAAATTTGCTCTAATTGTAGGTCCAGGTCATCAACATTCCCTGGTAGATGCAGGTAAGGCAGTTCATAGCAACAGGTGCCATATGTAGTCTGGCATCTTGCTGAAAAAGAAGGCCGGGGTATACTGCAAAAGGAACGGTGGAAAAACAGTTCTCAGAATGTCATTGACGTATTGCTGTGCTGTAAGTGTGCCTCTAATGATGACCAAAGGAGGGGGCCGGCTGTCAAAAAAAAGGGCACCCCAAACCATAACTCCTGGTTCAGGGCTTGTGTGGTGTGCAATAATGAAAGCAGGATCGGCACGTTGCCCTGGGCATCTCTAGACACATGTTCGATGATCATCAGGACAAAGTTGGAAGTGAGATTTGTTGCTAAACATTATACATCCCCTGTCAGCATGATTCCAACCTGATCGAGCCAAGCACCACTGAGTGGTTGGTGGTGTAGTGGTCAGTAGGAGCATAAATTTCTCTTTCAAAATCTGACAGTTGCTTGTAATGAGCTCAAATCCTGCGGCAAGGCATTTTTTCAGTTGTTGAAAGGTATCCTAAATCGCAATGCAACAGAAATTTTGACCATCAGGTTGAGAATAGCTTCTTATAGACACTTTCTGAGTGTGCAGTTCTGATGCACTGTAGCTCTCGCTATTCATTCATTGGACATCAAATTTTAATCATTTGCATGTTCGGTACAAATGTCTTTGCATACAAAATTTCATTACAATTGGGCAACTCCTTCTTGGTTATTTTTTTTGTTATACGGGATATATATATATAAAGTCAGCATTTTAAAGAAAAAATAAATAAATAAAATAAACCGAGACCAATGAAACAATATGAAAAATTTTAGTCTAAGTATGAAAAATTAAATTAGGTTTTTGTAGGGGCAATCTTGCAAACCAATCAGAGACAATAGAACAGGATGTTTAAACATTAAGAACAGATGATGATAGCACTCTTTAAGTTGATACAAAAGTCACATCAAAATGAACAGTGATATTACTCAATATGGAAGAAATGCAGAGCAGAAGAGAAAAAGTGTCCTAACAATTTGTTTACATAGCAAGAATAATGCTCTAGGTCATTATACACAAAATTGTTGGTAGGGCTTGCGGACCAATACAGTGAAGCTGACTGAAAAATGGGTGAAAATATTTGGTGAAGAAAGGGATGTCATTTAAATATCTTAAATTATTTTATATGATCTCAAGTTGACATTTAGTCAATTCAGAGCTCATTGCTTGTTTGTTGGAAGAGGATTCACAATGGATTTTGCTGAGTTGGAAAAATAATACTGATGAAATGTGAACATTCTGCACAGCTTCTTGGATATAACTGGATTTCAATGTGATGGATATTTCATATATTTTCTAAGGTGCAACATTGGCATAGTTATGCAGTTAGTATTGTTATGCACCTTCATAAAACATTTTTAACTTGTATCAAAAGAAAGTAAGTTTTATTGGACAGATTGTCACTGTGGATTAAACAGGAGTTCGTTCTTTTGAACTATGTTTGAGACAACAATCAAATTAATGAAGATGTCCCGATTTTCTACATCTTCAAAAGGTACATGCTGTTCTGTATCATTTGAAGGTCATGTTCATTGTTGTATATGGGATTCATGGAATGATGTGGCACAACATTGTAATTTGAAAACTGAACGTTAATAGTTCTAATTGTGATTTTTTGGGACATACGAGTCCAACCCTCTGGGAAAAAAGGTAGCATTTGTTGTTTTTCAAATCTAATAATTTTCTATAACAATACATGTTGTCACAATGTGAATGCTGCCACATATCTTCTGATGGAGATATTAGAACATTTGCTATATTCACCCATTAAGAGGGTCCATGTGACCATAATCCTTTTTTCAAAAATGAAAAGCCCACTGTAGTGCTCCATTTCAACAGTAGTGAAAAGAATATCCTAGCATAGGGTGATAGAACATTGACAGAAGTGTGCTTTTTTGATACTGTACAATGCTTCCCTGTCATTTGGCAGATGGTGATAAATATGAGAGATAATTATATTGAAAGGAAAAATGTAATTAACAGAAGTATGGTAACAAAGGCATTTCAGATCTATCATTGTGTTACCACTACTTTGTATCCAATTTTTATAATTATTTAAAAAAAATATGGATTATAAAAATTCAATCAATCTTTTTTATGCTACCTAGATTTACTCTAAAATTCTGTTTAAAAGGTTTTTAAAGTTGACGCTAACACATTTGTAGCTTTATTGATAATTCGATTGTTTATTGTACAAAACAGTTCTAAATTTTTTATGCTTTCAAACTGGTTATTTAATTTATTTTTTACCATTAAAAAATGTTTCATTTAAAAATTTAGGTAAAGGGGAGTTTTTGAGAAATTACATTTTTAAGTTATCTAGTAGGAATTTTCAAA
Organism: Trichonephila clavata; assembly: GCA_019973975.1. Taxonomy (NCBI): domain Eukaryota; kingdom Metazoa; phylum Arthropoda; class Arachnida; order Araneae; family Nephilidae; genus Trichonephila; species Trichonephila clavata. Next base: position 80,380 of record BMAO01025579.1, on the reverse strand, counting down.
TTCTGCTTTCCCAAAAAGATTTTTTGAAAGTTTTTTTTTTTTTTTAAATATATGGTATTTAGATGTGTTAGAACAAGCACTAATTTATTTCTTTTATGGATTTTTTTAATTCGTATAAAAATCAAACATTTGTTAGCAATGTCTTTCGTATATTTTAATGCTTGCATTTTTAACTAAATATATTAATTTAAATGTTTGCATTAACTTTTTAAGTATAATTTATTTTGAATTTTTTAGATAAATAGTAGGCATTTAAGGTTGGGTGCAAATAGAAGAAATCAAGTCAATGAAAATTTTTGTCAAGTTGCTCCTCAAGTATTGTTATTATTGGTAAGATTTGATTGTAATTTTTAGGATTTTTTTGTACTTTATAGGAATGTATTACTTTAGTTGTATTGAATATTTGTAGAGTATTTTAGTTTTTTTAAGTGTTTAATTGCTTTAAATAACTTATATTGTGTTATCAAATAAGTTTTACATATATTGCTTTTAAATAGCAGATGCTCCTTTTTTTTTCATGTTATGCATTTACAATTGTTATAAATTCTTCCTTGTCCCTTTTATTAACATTGTTCAGCTTTTTTTTTTACTTCTAGAGCTCATATGCACAATCCATGGGTCAGAATGAACCTGGAGTCTTAAAAAAAGTGTTCCGTTGTTTAGGTAGCTGGTTTACAGTAAAAGGCTTACAAACTGATGACCAGAATTTACATGTTTTGTTGAATTATATTTTTCAAGTTTTGGTGAGTTTTTTTTATCAGATAAACAATTTTTTTGTACTTTTTAAAATATGTTTGAGAGTTACTCGGCTCTTTCTAGAGATTCTAAAGAAATTTTTATAAACATGTAATAATTAAGATGCTTGGATAATTTTTAAAAATTAATTTGTAATAAATATCTTAAAATCTGAGGAAAATTTTTAAATTAGTTTTAAAGTTTTCCTAATATTTCTATTTATTTTATAAATAGGTTAATCCTGATTCTCAATCTAATGTGCACAATGCCTCCAGTGATGCATTGTGTAGTGCTTTGGTTGTTGTTGAGGTATGTAATATATATCTTATTTTTCAACTGCTATTTTTTTGTGGATGCAATATTTTATACACACACACATATATATATGTGTGTAATTTTAATATTTTCCCATAGAATGAACTTACATTTCTATCCTCCTAAAATACAATTTCAGGAAAAAAAGCTTTTTTTTTTTGGTAATCCATGGTGACACTTTGTGTGTAAAAGCCATGAAAGGGTATTGATGTTTTTATGATGCCTATGGTCTGAAAGAGGATGTGAATGAAAAATATCTTGTTTGAAATACTTTTTTATTAAATACATGTTTTTGTATTATATTATATTGCATAAATTTTTTAGTTTTTCAGAGTAAAAAACTAAAAATTCTCTTTTGAATGTTTAGATGTTTCATGCAATTGGAAGACATCAGATTAAATTTTGTATTGTTATATCAATATGCATTAATTACAACTTTTCCTTGCTGTAGTGATTCAGAAATATAAATTTGAATTTTTTGTGTCATCCTATTAGATATTAGACTTAACTTGCATTATATTATTAGTTACTACAATCTTATTTTTTAAACATTTCCAAGTGCTGAAATCTTGGTTAAAATATGAGCTTGTACTTAAAATTTTCTTAACAGTAAAGGTACACTGTATCTATACAAATCTAAGCTGCCATCGGTTCTAAGCCTCACCCCAAAATCTGAACACAGTTTTTGTGAAAAAATAAAAAGTGTCAAAAGCTTAATGCATATCCAATATACATAAAATAACAAATTTAAAGGAGAGCTAATAAGAAGTGAATAATTAATTTATTTTGTCAATACATACATGAACCTGTAATTGCTCTTACCATCAGTATCATGTTTGATTTCTCCAACATCAAAATCCATTTTTCCATCTTTTATTCTAAGCTGCACCTGATTTTCAGTAGCTTTAACATTGGGGGAAAAGTGCTGCTTAGATTCGAATGTATATATATAATATATATAAATAAATGACTAATATAAGAAAAAGTTTTTGGAATATAGGGGTTATTTTGGTTCCACATTTTTATATTTAAAAAAAAATCTGTATGTTTTATGTAAAATTAGCTTAACGAAAAGATTGTTTTCTTTTCTTTGAAAATTATATAACATTGTTTATGTCATTTGATGTATGTGTTTAATTTACACAGTATATATCCTCATTTTTAAAATCTACTGTCTTTGATGAAAAATTATGCAGGATACCACACCACATCAAACTCTTGCTACAATACTATTCCAAGGTGTTTACACATTTGTTGAAGCTTATAATATATCAGTGGCCCGTGAAGACACAGACAAGTATGTTATACTTATGTGTTGCTTTTTTCTCTTCAATAATTTCATTTTTTAATGTTACAGTGTGTAAAATTATTTGTAAACTGATGTAATCATGATAAATATTCAGAATTCACATTTATTTTTCAATTTATGACACATAAGATTTATTTCTTTTAGTATTTTTCATCGGTTAATTCTTTTCATGAAATGTGTCTCACGTTTTTAATTTTACAAGCATTTTTATAAAGTACATTTGATATTTCATCTGTGAAAATAGATACATGTAATTTACTTTGTTTTTGATTTGTTTTCCTTACTTGTGAATTACTTTGCACTAAAAATCTGGTCATTTATGAAATAAATAGACTTTTGCTTATTTGTTAGTCATGTGAAATAGATGTATTGCAGATGCTTATATTTTGAAATTTCATTTTTTCTAAGTTTGATTTACTTAAAATCTATATTCATCTAAAAAAGGTTTAAAGTATTGATATCCCTCAATTTTTAGTGAACTTGTTCTAAATTATTTGCGATTTTATTTATTTTCTAAAATATTTTAATTACAACATCTTTTTATGTTAAGAGTATAGTTATTGTGACCAAAGTTTCAAAGTAATTATTGTATTTATACTTTAAATTCAGATTGTGTTTTTAAAAATTGCATGTTTTGTTAAAACTCAATATAACAAATTATCGAACCAAATGCTGTAATGATTTTGTTTGTTTGTTATTTAAAAGTTATTGTATCAAGAGTTGCTTAAGTCAACTGAATAATATGAAAATAAAATAAATAAAATGCATTTGGTTCATTTAATTTTCATTCTATAATTTTTTTAGTATGCATTTTTTTCAAAAGTTGAATGTTACATTTATTTTTCAGATCTGTGAATTATTGTAGAATATTTACAGAATTAGCTGAATCATTCCTGGAAGAAATGGTTACTACACCAAATACTGTATGTAATATTAGTTTTTATATCCGAATAGATGTAAATTGAATATTTATTGAATTGTCTTTGAACACTGCTGTTTAAACTTTTGTTATATTTCCTATTTCTTGTAATATGCTTTTATTTTTAATCTTATGAAACTAATAATTTTTCTATATTTAATACCTGATGGACATAGGTAAAGAAAATATATATATATTTTTAAATATTACTATAAACTTTTAAAATTTGAATAAAAGTTTTCAAAATTTGATTTTCATTATATTTTGTAACCTGAAAGTACTATGGAATCACTTAATAATTTGATATTTTTATATTAATTAATTTTTTTTCTTACTTCTTAGGGATTTGGCAACTTGCAAACATTAGATTTATTGTTGATTTGTGTTGGCCACCATGACTTTGAGGTAAGATGTATTGTTTCTTCTATACTCCCATATTTATTGGTAAATAATTTACTGATATTTATATTTATTTTCTTAGGTTGCTGAAATAACATTCAATGTCTGGTATAGGTTATCGGAAATGTTATACAAGCGAAATGAAGATGTTTTAAATAGCATATTTGAGCCTTATATTCAACGATTAATTGTTGCCTTATGTCGACATTGTCAACTGGATTCAGATCATGTAAGCTATTTAAATGTGCATTTTAAAATAATCTGTTTCTGCCATGTATCACCTTCTACATAAAGTTTGATAGATGTTTTATGTTCATACTCTTCTTTGCACTGAAATGAATTTAAAATTGAAATGTGCAAAAATATATTTATCAGTCACATTCTTTTTTTATGTTTGTAAAGTAAAATGGATTTAAGTTTTCAGATGTTTATGTGCAAATTTTAAATTCAGCTCCTGTTGCTTATTTCTTTGGAATAAATACATAGGAATCTTAAATGCTTACTACTTGGCTTAGAATAAGAGTGTATGGTAGATTTTATTTATACTATATATGAAACACATGTTATTTTCTTAAAGGAAATTAATAGTTGGTAAAAATTTAATTCAAATATAAATAAAGTGAACAAAACAATGTACTGTATAAGATTTTTTGGCAAGATTTAAATTTATTGGGATTATTTTGGATTTTTGATATGTTGATTTTACCAATGAATAGTTAAAAAAACTTAACTTCATTGGCGCAATATCCCATGAGGGCCAAGGCCTACTGTGTCCAACTCAGTATACGTGATTTTGGGCCCTGAGGTGCATGGGCAGATGTTCTGATCAGGTGGTCAGTCTGATGCGAATCGCCAATGTTTAGTCCCCAAGCAAGCTTGGTGCACATTTATCGGACCCACTGAAGGAATGAAAGGGTGAGTTGACCTTGCCCAGTTTGGTGTTTGAACCTCGAACTTGTCGTGTGGTAGCGCAATGCATTACCACTCAGCTACTGGACTTCAATGAATATTTAAATGACAGCAAATAATCTTTGTAAGCAACAGGATGGAACAAAAAAAACCCCTACCCTGATGTACAAGTCCAGGCGATTCAAAATTTATTTCTCGGATAATATAGCTTGGGTGGCTTTCTAGGATGATGTAGCTAATAGAGAAAATCTGAAGCAATGGCATAAATCTAAATTTCAGCATTAATTAAAACTATGATTCAAGTGTTATGTTATATATATTATATATTAAAATTCCATTCAGCTGGCTACAATTTGGGAATGATTATCAGAATTATGAAGGCTTTTAATGATGCCTAATTCATCAAATATATTATTCAATTTGGCAATATTTCTCAAATTTTATGCTCATTCCTTCAATTTATAGATGCGAAATTGTTAATTTAACTAGTACAATATTAGTTACAGAATAATTTATACTGAATCATGTGAAAATAGAAATATATATATATTTTTAAAAAATAATATTTATTTAAATATGTGATACATTGTTATTCTAAGCAGTTTTAAGAAACACAGTTTTGATTTTCTTGTATGATATACTTTGCTCAGTTGTGCAGTTTTGTATAAAAATTTTCTTGTTTTGGTTTCAGATATTTTAACATTTATAGGCACCATTTTTTAAAAATATGTTTTACCTTCTAAAATGTTTCAAAATATTAGGTTGACAAATGAAATTTGCTTCTTTATCTTTACTAAATAAGCATTTTTATTTTGGTATCTCCAGTAAATTTAATAGCATATTTTATTGAGAATGATTGTTTGTCTTCTTCTTAAGCACTACAGCTGATTTCTAGTCAAGGCTGTCTGTATCAGTTTAAACCATCTTGATCTATTCATTGCTATAGTTCTCCATTTATTCATGCTGATGTTTTGCAGGCATTTTTCTATATTGTTTAGCCATCTTGTACTGGGTCTGCCTTTTCATCTCTTGCCTTCTGGTTTCAAAAATGTTATTTGCTTACCTTAAAATCCAGCATATAACACACACTTTAAACACAAAAAATAAGATCAAAATTTATGGGTGCACATTATATGCCAGGAATAAAAATGATAACTTTTAAAATAAAATAAAAAATGAGATGAGCATGAAAAAAAATTTAACTATTAGATAGATTGAAATATTATGTATTTAAAAAAAATGGCTTTCATCATTAATTTAAAAGGTTGTAATTCTATGTGTATGTTCTTTTTTCTGAAGCTTGGAATAATTCATCAAATAAATAACTTCAAAACATAAGAGCATTGTGCACACAAATTTAAATTTTCTTCAAAAAAAGGGGATGCATGTTTAACGCCAAATATAGCTAAAAATTTTAAAAATCAGTTTTAAAATATAGGTGCATGTTATATGCCGGATTTTATGATAATTAGGTTCTTATCGTACCTGAATATGTGGCCAAACTATCTTAGTTGTGAAACCTTAATTTCTTTAATTAAATTTGGTTTTCTGCCCTTACTTCGAAATTCTAAAGTATTCTCCAGACTCCATTTTCCTTCACTTGCTTCAAAAATTCTTCTCAGTATTTTTCATTCAAATCTGAGCCAGTTTTCTCATCAGCCAGCACTCACTGTCATATAAAACTATGGGTTTTATAAGTGTTTTGTGTTGTTGTACTTTTGTTTCTTTGCTTATAAATTTGGATTTAAATTAATATCTCAAACCATGGCAACGTCTATTAGCTATGTTGATTCTATTTTTAATTAGGATCATTATCTCATTGTAGTTATGTACAATTGTACCTAAATATTTGCATTGACAGACCTCCTCAAAAACATAATTATTTATTATCAGTGGCCCCTGATTCATGTTTCTGTCTGAGACTGCCATAAACTTTGTCTTTTCTTTATTGACAGTCAAATCCATCTTTGCTGCCACTTCGAGCACAGAAAACACTTCAACAATCACTGTTATTGTTCTTCCTGCTATTTTTATATCGTCTGCATATGCTAACAGTTTTACAGACTTTGTAAAGATGGTTTTTTGTGCTGTATGCCAGATTGTCTATTGCTTTTCCTACAGCAAGGTTAAATAACTGGCATGAAAGAGAATCTCTTTGTTTTAATCCTTGTGGAGAATACCTAATATCATGTGTTTTGCAGGGTAATTTCTTTATAGTTATTGCATTCAAACTTGTCCCTTTTCTTGAATATTAGACATTGATCCATCCTTCCATTCAATCGACATTTTTCCCCACGATCCAAATATTGGAGTTCACAGCATGTATCTCTTTAATAAGTTTAGGCTCCATTATAGATTATGTTTGTCAGTCAATTTATATATTTAATCAGAAGTTTGTTCTAACAGGAAGGAGTTCCCGAAGAAGGTGATGATTTCAGTGAATTTCGTCGGCGTGTGTCTGATTTAATTAAGGATGTAGTATTCATCATAGGATCTTCAAAATGTTTTCAACAGGTAATAACATATCTCCAATGAGAATCAACATTTTTTTTCAATAATTAATTATTTTTACAGCTTTTGTAATTTTTTAATGATATTAATGTGTAATGCTATATTTTCCTCATTTTAAACCAATGTAATTTTTTTATTTTTAAACCTGTAAATATTTAGAGTGTTATTTTTCAGCAAATGTCAAATGTGATTTGCCATTTTCTAAAATTTACATGTTATTTTTCATATACTGTGCTTGTCTTAAAATTCATTAAGTACTTAAAAATATGAGCCAGAAAATTTCATGGTGTTGAATTTTTTTTCAAGCAAATAGCAATAAAAAGTTATGTATTTTAAAATAAAGTGTTTTCTTATTTTTTTTTGTATGATTATATATCTTAATGATGTGTTTATTTTCTCTTTTTCCAACTCCCTTTGTAGATGTTTGAAAATTTGTGCAACCAAGGAAATTATGCAACTTGGGATGCATCAGAAGCTTCATTGTTCATTATGGGGGCAGTTGCCAAAAACATAGTTCCGTAAGTTTATCTTTCAATTTCATCTACTAAGTTTTTTTTTAAAATGTTGAATATAAAATTTCTTCAATTTTTACTATATGCATTTGTTTATCTTTTTGTTGCTTAATTGCATTTGAAAATTTTTGAAATTTTTCTGTATATTTTGGATTTTTTTCAAGTTTGACTAATGTGGAATTTCATCAAATTTTTCTTTAATTCATCTCTTTACAGCTTAGTTTTGCTGACTTTATGTATTTCATCTTTTATACAACTAATTCTTTTGAAAAATTTTTATTCCCCTTTCTTTTCATTTAGTGAAGAAAACAGAATTGTTCCACGAGTTGTGGAAGCCATTTTGAATTTGCCAGAAGCTTCTCACATTGCTGTTAGGTACACAAGTACATATCTGCTTGGAGAACTTTGTGATTGGATTGAGAAGCATCCACAATATCTAGGTAAGTTCAACAAATCTACCATATATTAAAATTAATTTCTTAGAGTTTTATGCATAAAATCAAATTGAAATTAAAAAAGAAAGTAATGCTTTGTTTACTAAGATGTAATATTTCAATATGTTTATACATTATATTTTTCTGTTGATTAAAATCAAAGAAAAAGTGCTCCATAATTTAGGGGGAAAGTAAGTACTTAAACATGATGAAAATGCTGTATAAAACCCCTAAAAAGGCAAAAAGGTATTGTTTTAATTAAACATAAGCATTTTTCTTAGAATTTATACATTTTTTCCCTGCTATTAAAGTAGTGATATATTAGATCTACTGTGTTAAATGTGTTCAAATTAGCACTGATGGGAGCTCATTCAACATCCAGAACAAGAATTGCTTGTATTAAAAGTGTAGCTTCTCAGGTCATTTGGAACTTCTACTGTATACACAAGGAATCATAAGCATCAACAGACTTGGTGGGGGGGGGGCATTGGATGAAGTTGTTAAAGCTGTCAATTCTATTGTGTTTAATCCCATTAAGAAAATCTGTAATGCTCTTGCCATGGATTACTGTAATTGTGACTGTTCCAACCTCCAGAGAAGTGTGACCATCCATCTTCAGTAGAGGCCATGTGAGGAGAAAATGTGCTTGCTATGAAAAACTGTCCATGTTCTTTTCCCATTATTTTGCTAACAATGTATTGTCTTTGCATAATCTAACTTAAATTAATAAATGGTTGTTACATTAATGGAGACTTCATGAAACTCAACCCGAAATTTACCGCTTTTACTTTAATCTTTATTGCCCACCACTCTACAAAACCAAGTTTGTAAATTTTTGTGCTAGGGGATGGGAAGCCAACCTACACATCTATCGTTACATACAGAAGTACATTGGTTGACTTGTGGGAAAGTACTCAATTGCCTTTTTGAATTTCTTGAAGGAAATTATTATTTTTAATGGGTACACAATTTTAACTGAACAATGGCTTTCACAATTTTTCCTAGTTAGCTAAATTTGCTCACTTGACTGATATTTTTACTTATTTGAATGGATTAAATTTGACTGTACAAGGTGCAGCTCCAAGTAAAGTTGAAGTGATTAAAAAACAAAATATTATTAAATTCATTTGTGGTCTAAGTACTTCCGGTATAAAATACTGTACATATGACTCTTTTCCAACATTCAGAAATTTTATAGAAATTTCTAATAATTGGTTCTTTAACTGAACATGACAAGTTTTTGATGCCCATTTAATGGCTCTAAAAGCAACACACTGTTATATATCAAATCAAAATATAGAAGAAAAAAATCAGTATAAGAGCAAACCTCAGAATAAAACTTTTCAACATAGAGCCCGATTTCAAAAACAGAAGTATACCCATTTCTGGTACAAGCTGTTTATAGAAAAACATTATAATAAAATTATTTTTGTCAATATTTCAGTAATCTGAAGCCTCTGTCATATTCAGCCTCTGAAGATGGCAAGAGAATCAAATGTAACGAAACTTCATTCATCAAGAGGAATTACCATAAAAAAATTTCCTTTAAATCATTGGATTGAATTTAAGGCTATTTAATTTTAGACAATTTTGTAACTAACTATTATCTAAAATTTTTCCTTATCCAGCATTTTGCGAGGCTATTTACGTAAGAAAAGTGAGACTGTAATTTTTAATCATATACCAAGTTTACAGTAAAAATTGCATTACTTATTGGCCATATTATGTATGCATCATCATTATGTCATAATTCTCCCTCTTTTTACTTTTTGTTTTCTCTCTGTAAAAGAAAAATGTTATTAACATATATTGTACTTTGTGACTTCTATGTAATAATAATATACTTTTGTTTGACAGTAAAAATAAGATTGAGTAATTTTGTTAGTGAAAAATGCAATACATAGTTAAATTTTTACATCACATGTATAGTTCATCATTGTGCTATGTATCTTTTTTTTTTATTGAAAAGAATATAATTTAAGATATATCCTATGCTGTCCTCATTCATATTTACTTTTTCTGTTTAAAAACTTATTCCGATTCATAACTTTCCCCCCAGATCCAACTTTGAATTTTTTACTATCATGTCTTCAAAAGAAACCTTTATCAACTGTAGCTGCTACTGCATTACAAAACATCTGTGCAACGTGCAAAAAGCAAATGGCATCTCATTTCAATGGCTTATTACAAATAATTCAAGCCATAGACACTTTTTCACTTTCAAATGATGCTACTGTTGGTCTTTTAAGAGGCAAGTAAAACAGTTTATATTTATATATAATTTATTAATATATTTCTATAAACTATTTGTTTAGTTTCATAAACATGAAATAAATAATTTTATTTTAATTAACTTTATATAGGCACAGCGCTTATACTTGGTCAAATGTCTCATGAAAAAATCACCGATGGTTTAATGGAGCTTTGTAAAACACAAACAACGCCTTTATCTGTTGTAAGTATCTTAGAAGGCTTGAAATTTGGTTTAATGGGGTAGTTATTTCATGAGAGATTTGCCTTCAATTATTACTTTTTGTAATTACTTTTGTAAATCATAAAATTAACATTTCCCCCCTTAATTTCTGGAATTTATTGCTAAGAAAGTAATAATGATATTTAGATATAAAAATTCTATTTATCAATCTCATTAGATGTTACATAAAATTTTGCTTATTTTTCAATTTTTTTTACCAATGTTCTAAGAGTTTTTTGTCTATTTTCTGTACTTAATGCTAAAAAAAAATGTGTTTATAATTTCATGATTACAATAATGGTTTATGATAGTTTTTTTAAATTTTATTTTAATCCTTAATACACACACACATGTAATATTTTCCTGTTTCTTCAGTTGGTAAAAGAAGACAAAAGTAGTTTGAAAGAAGGAACGAAGTCAGATCCAGCAGTATGGCTTGATAGATTGGCTGCCATTTTTAGGTATGATACTAAAATGAAAATTTTTGCTTTATAAATAACGTATTCACCTTGTTATAGCAGTCCTGGCAAGATTACTGAGTGAAAATCAAATTTGTATTAGTAAGCTCCAGTTAATCTGAATTTTGATTCAGATTTATCTGTGGATTAAATTTATTTCATATTTTGCCGTAGCAAAAAAAAGTTTAAAAAATGCACATTGACCATTTCCTACCCCCTTTTCCTATTTATATCTGGATTTATTATAGAAAATGTCCTTCAAATGCAATTTTGTCTCAGTCTCGCACTGAAAAATGCTTTTTGACTACTTATAAGAAGAAAAACTTTTAATGATAAATGAATAATATTTAATTATTCATTCTTAATACGTGCATAAAATAATATACATAACATATACAGTGGTAGCAAAAAATCCTGAACACACTCATTTTTTTTGTGTGTGCTTAATTTCTGTGTTTGACATTTTTTTTGTTTTGAAGGGGGGGGGGGTCACCTAATACAAGCACCAAGTCACTGTAATAATCAGTAACTGTCCCCCCCCCTCAACCATGAGAAGCTCTATATTCCAACTAATCAGTATATTTAATATTGAAAGCAGGTGTGGGTTGTTATTTGAATTGTGTATGGGGGGGGGGATATTGCAATTATGGTTAAATTTTCATTTCTGACTGATAATAAAAGATACAAAACTTTTGAAGAAAGATGGTTATTCTATATGTTCATATGCTACTGAAGTATTATGTGGCCTTTCTACTCTTGTGAGAATGTTAAAAAGATATTCGGAAACAATTTTACTTGGAGGTAGGGTAGTGCACAGGATTTCACTTTCAAACAAAAAGTTTAATTCACTGCAAGTTTTGAAGCAATGGATTTTGACATTGAATGTGAATGTGTGTCCATGAACTGATAGAGAAAATTGTTGAATATTGTATTATAAAACTCTAAAGCTCACCTGAAACCATTACTGCCCGATTTTCAATGCTATAGACAATTTGGCATGTGGGCAGTAAATCATTCATTATGGACTATTAAAGACTGGGAAGAAGAAATAGTTTGTCATGAAAGTCAGTCTTATATTTCTGGTAATCATAGTAGTGCCTATTTAAGGCATGATACGCTTATGAGGAATTCAGACCTCAGTCTCTGAAGCTCAAAGTAAAGTGTTTGACAAAAATTATGATGTGCGGCTGCATGTCTTCTTGGCATGTTGAAAAACTGATAATAAAATAATCATAAACAGAATGATAAAGGCTAGGAATTACATTGAAATACTGCAAAATAAATAGCTGCTAACAGTAGGGGATCATTTTGAACATCAGTCATAGATTTTTTGTGTCAATATTTCTCCATGCTACCATGTAAAGTTAGTTTCAGAAATGGTTTGAAGACAATACTGGGAATAAGATGAATTAGCCAGGACTATCTTAGGATCTTAATTGGATAGAGAACCTATGGCATAAAATAGATTATATTTCAAAGAAATACATGCAAATTACAGAGTTAATTGAAGCTTTAATATTTTCTTTCAAGGAACTCATGAAATTGATGCATTCCATTTCAAAAAGGTTAAAGGTTATAATTAAAGCAAATGGCTGGCCTTTTTTTTCATGTAAAATATGTTAGAACCTTCTTGTTGTTTTAATATGGGGTGATTGGTGTGGTACCAATTTTGCTGTGGTGATGCTAATTATGTATCAGTTTTTATATTTTTCTAAAACCCATAATGTGTTATTCTGTATATGCTACACATTCTTTTATTCAGTCAACTGTATAATAAAAAATACTTACACATTAAAAAACTAATACCAAATTTTAAATCAGCATAAAAGGTACATTACAATCAATAATAGTTCAGGTTATAATTTCATAATGAAAGATGAAGTAAAACGTAACGTTAGGCAAAAAAAAAATAAGCGTAATCAGGACTTTTTGTTACCACTTTGTTATATCCTCAGCTGTATATAACTGTTAATAATTAATCATTCAATGTTGTTTTTTGTTGCTTATGCCACCTGATCAATAGTAACATCAGATCAAGGTCCACAAAATGCATTGCGGCTATAAGGGCTAGAACTTTACGCCTGTCGTTAGCCTAAGCTTTGAGTCCCATGAAGGTGACAGTACGATTTTGCTCGGTACAACACAATAGATGGCAACACCAATCAGACCCACTGATTTAACGAGCACATTCTCCGTGTGCACTCGGCAGGTATTTGGTGGCATTGGGCATTGAACCCAGGCCTACCGGTCTCGAGTCCGATGCTTTAACCACTAGGCTACCCACGGCCAAATCAATCAATAATTGTCCATAATTGTTATAATAAAAACCATATATTTGTATAAGGAATTTTATTGATTTACTGAAAAACTGGATTGAAATAAAAATACCCCATTTAATGTTATTGAATAGTCATATTTTAACACAGTGGATGTTTTATGAAAATTGACAGAAAATGAGCATCTTTGAAACTATTAAATTGATTCTTAAAATATTTATTTTTTTGCTGGTTTCAGGTATACTACTCCCTCCATAACAAATGGCCAAATGCATCCATGTTTGCCTGTAGTGGAAAAAATATGGCCATTATTATCGGAGACATGTAGCAAATATCAGTCTGATATTCGAATAATTGAAAGGTGTTGCCGATGCATTCGTTTTGCTGTTAGATGTGTTGGTAAACAGTCAGTCTCTTTGCTTCAACCACTAGTTACACAAGTGAGTGTTTATTGTATATACATAATTTTTTTTTTTTAAATCGAGAATGATTGGTATAAAAGAACCTAGAATGATTCATAAAATTGTTTTTTGACTTGTATGTTATTTCTCCAAGTAATCTTTTAGTTATTTAGAATATGCACTTATATATATATATATATATATATATATATATTGTTATCTGGCAATTGATATTCTTTTGTGTATTGATCATGTGGTTCATCTCTCTCTTGTAGAGAAATTTTGATTATATATATATATCAAAAAATATACTAAAAATAGTTATATACCTAAGATAACTATAGTCATAATAGAAAAGATTTAGCCACAGAAATACTAAAAGCAAACTCCCAGCCTTAGGAACTAGGAATGCAGGTTTAAACAAAGTTTTTTGGCCAGCCAACCTTCACCTGAATTTGCCAGTATTCTGGGCCATAGGGAAAGCAATAAATTTCTAGAGAAGTTTAACTATATTATAGATAAAATCATAATCTATTAATGTAATACTATAATGTTAAAGCCTTTAATAATTACTAAAATATTTAAAATCAAAGCTAAACTAATAGAAAACTTACCACATGAATACATATTCGCCTCTTATGGACAATAACAGTAACGCATATAATTATTATGTATTGATAAAGTAGCATTATTACTATATATATACTTTTAAAAATTCTATATTTTATTTTAAAATTTATAGAGAATAAAAATACCATCCAGGCATAAACAATTAATTTTTAATAAAATATATTATTACAAAATTGTTTAGCTAGAGGCGCCATCTATCTATAAACTGTACAACTGAAAAAACTTTTTTTTATTTAACTGTTATATAACTTTTTATAAATTTAGGAGGGTAACTGTGTTGTATACAATGTTTAATAAAGTTATTAATATTTAAATATATATTAGATTTATCACTAACTAATACCTTGTTACGATTAATATAATTGAAAATTAATATTTCGATAGACTGAAATAGAGATGTTTGAATTCCAGTAAGGAACTTTAAGAATGTTAAAATTAAAATCATCTCTTTTATCATAAATATTGCTATGTAATTTATAGTCCTTAATACATAATGATACATCCAAGTAATTAGTTTTAACAGGATTATTATTAATTTTAATTAGCTTTAAATATCCCGGATAAAAATTGATATTGGGATTATAATTATTATTTTTACCAAAAATAATTAGGTCATCTATGTATTTAAAAATGTAATAATCATTATTAATAATATAATTATTTTCATAAAAGTGTAAATATAAATTATCCAAACTATTGCTAGCAGGGCCACCTTGAGGCAAACCTTTGGTTTGTTTGTACAGAGAACCATTAAAATTAATGTAGTTTTCTTTTAGGACAAAATTTATTAGAGTACTAAAATTTGTAAATTAATATTAAGGTTATAATTTCGTATGATTATCTGAAATTACCCAAATTACATCATTGATATTAATAGAATTAAAAAGATCTTCAAAGTCATAACTATGAACTGAATAAATATTTTTATTTTTAAAAAAATCTATAATTTCTTTACTATTTTTAATTATAGCTTTATTACATTGCTTATTGGTGAATTCTTGCAAAATATTGTGCAGCATTTTACCTGCAGCAGTGATATAAGTTTTAAAACCATTTGTTACTGTTCTAAATTTAACAGGATTTTTATGAAATTTAGGTGTTAAAAATATATATGGAAACTTAATCTTATGAATGGAAACACTCAATTTTCTGTATATAGCAGTAATTCGATTAGTAATTTCTTTATCTGACAATTCCAATCTATTGAAAGATTTATTGTTTAAAAAATGTTCATTAATCATATTATTATAAAAATACTTACAAATAATAGCATAATTACCAGGCACTTTATCTATGTAAACAATGATAAAATTCTTTTGTAAATCATAAATTTTCTGTTTTACATCTTTATACATGAGTACTGGTTTAGAACAATAGTTAAATTTCATCAGGTCTTTTAAAATATTGTACTTAAATTCATCAAATGCCTCTAAAGGCCAACCATATTTAACTGCAGATTTAGTAATGAAATTATTTATATCATTATTAATTTGATTTTTAACAGTATTATTGTTGTTAGAAATTGTTAATCTAAAACTAGTGCCTTTACTCATGATATCTTTTAAAATTCTATCCTTGATTATATTTAAATTGCCTGTTTCTTACATGTTTGTGATAGCTATCAATAAATTCATGATAGTATATAGTATATATATATACATGTGTTGCATTTCTAATGTTAAAATATCTCATTATTACTTTAATTTTCATACTTTTATAAAAATTTGTGATATGATTAAGTAATTCTGTGTATAAGCTTTGTAAGATGTGTTGGCATGTTGTTGTGTACAAAACCTTTGTTTTTTATTAAGTGTTCAATAATCTCATACATTGAAACATAATTATTACAGCATTGATTCATAAGATTGGTAGTCGTCTCCACTCCTTCCCTACAAATATCCCATATTTAAATTCATTAGCATTAAGATCAACTTAAAAATCATTTTGAAATTCAAAATGAAATGATATACAATTGAAGGATTTTGAAGTGGATGAAGGTAAAAAATCAAACTCACACAAGAAAGAAATCCAAAAATTATGTATCTTTTTTATACTTCAAGCACTGTCAACATGCAATTCAGTAACTTGGAAGTTTATTTAAAATGTAGTTTTACCAGGCCTCCTTTGATTAACAATCACATGTGATATCACTTCTAGATATTTTGATGTTTTTTTCATTTTATGAAGTTCAGATTAATCATTTGTTCGGATGACATCACAATTTCCTGTATGGAAATGACATTAATACTTTTTTCCTATGGTCTGTATATTAATCACTATTTCTCAAAGATTGAAATGCACCAACTTGAATTTTATTTATTTGTCAGATTATTTTCAAGATTTCATAATCATTGATATTAGCTGTGTATTCAACCATTAAAAAATGGATAAACTTCATCAGTTTGTCTATAATATTGGCAGTGAAAAAAGAATGGCTCTAAAAAAATAAAAGGCTAAACAGATGAATATATTGTATGAGATAATCTAGATCAGTGGTTTTCAAACTTCTTAAACTCATGAACCCTTTTTATAGTCAAAACTTTCCCAAGAACCCCCAAGCGAAAAAGCTACATAAATTCTGAGAATAAAAATTACATTTTGTTGAAGAATTATTTATTGAAATTATAACTTTTGCTTAAAATAAAATTTTAAAAAAATTAATGCCTTGGATGAACTTGAGATGTGAGTGTATTTATGTAAGTCTCAATGTTCTTGAGTAGCAACCACAACTCCCCACAAGTACTAATTTTTAGTCTTTTTCTTTTTTGATGAGGTTTATAATGGCATTGAATTCACATTCAACCAAACAGGAATATGGGAAGGCAGCTAACAACTTCTGTGCAATAACCCATAATGCAGGATATAAAATTGGGATCTGTTTTTGTACCCTGAATTTGTGGTATCCTTGTTCAAACATTTGTTTAAGACACTCATTTGTGCATGTTTCAATAAGATGCTGCTGTATTCTTAAGGATTCATTTGTGTTTGGGATCTGAGTTAATCCACGCGCCAAAGGGTTTAACCCCCAGTCGGGAATATCCAAGTGAATTATTGTTAACTATTTAAATTTCCATAAAAATAAAAATGGATCAAATTTTCTTTTATTTTATATTGTTACGAATTTTGTATAAAATAATGTAAATAATTTGTATTTGGATGTGCAATGCCTTTATATTACTCTATGCTATATTTATTTCATGATAAAATTGTAATATTCACAAGCAACGCCGTCCCTTACGTTATAATGGTGATTCAATGGGAACTTGGTGAAATATTGGCGATATAGCCAAGTTGGCATCATTTTTGGTGACCACTTTGGTGACATTGGCGACCACATGTTGACGAGTTTGGGACCCTCTGGATTCTTCTAGAAATTAGTAGAAAAATCCACTAATTTCACGATCTGTGGTGCGAGCGCATCTTTCCAGAATTTTCGGCCTCTGCTGTAAATAGAGAGACTCGCCGCAACAGTCAGTCTGATTTCAACCAGCAAGTAGTGAGCATTGTTTTGATTAGTGATCAGCTCGGCTGTACTTGTGAATAGTCATTTACATTCGTGTATTTTAGACACTGTTTATTGTGTCTGAGTGCTGTTGAAGGTGTGAAATCCTTCTGTTATTTATTCTGTGAATTTTGCTGCTGAATCCTGTATTTCAAGGATTGATTTTCGACAATAAATACTCATCGCTCTAAAAGAATTGCCTTATTTACGACTGATTTTGCATAAAATCCTCGAACCCCGATCTACGTAACAATATTAAAGTTCGTGTGGATCCCTGACGTTGTTCAAGACATCTAAAATTAGTCTTAATTTTCTACTGACTCCTTGAATAATATCAAGAACCATTGATCTAAATGGATGAAGAGGAAGATGTATTAGACAGCAGTCTCACATTTTAATCCTCTCAAAGCAAAAAAAAAAAGTTATTTTCTAGAAACAAAGGCCTTAGAGCAACACAGATAAACTCTTCCCTACTTTTGTCATAGATTAAAAAGACAAAAAATATCGGGGGAAAAAGCAATCACATCCATGGAGGATAAAATAATAAATTCTATTTTACTTTTAAATATTAAAAATATGTAAGTAAAAGTATTTAATTTTTGAAACTTACATTGTCATCACTGAATTTGTTAGTACTTAACTCACAGTTTACTTGTTTTGTGTTATAGTCTGTTGTGTTCTCATGTGTTATTTTTATTTTTCATTATTTCATAGCATTGATTCATTTAAAAATATTTCCAGAAAAATGATGCTAATTATTTATTCTAGATGGTACAAATTTATCAAGTTCATCAGCATTCCTGTTTTCTTTATTTGGGAAGTGTTCTTGTTGATGAATATGGCTCAGAACCTGGTTGTGTTCAAGGACTTCTAGATATGTTACAAGTATGTAACTTTCTACTTTCACAGCATTATATGCATTTAATAAATCTATATGTGAATAAAATAATAAATTCTTGTATGTTAGGTATAAATCAAATACTTTGAATTATTGGAAATAGTTTATTTATTAATAGAAAGAGGAAAAAGATGTGTTATGTTTAGTTTTCCTTTGCTTTAAAAATTGTTTCATGTAATCCAGTTCAACATACTTTTTCTTTGTCTGCGTACATTATTACTCAATTTTTATTTTGTTTATGTTGTTAGTCTTTTTCCAAGGGTTTTTATTACATTGTTATGGTATTCATCTTATTTGTGCACTTTTAACTTTTGTTTAATTTATTTTACCTAAAGTAGTTTACAATTTGTAATATTACTTTAAAATTATTTTACATTAGTGTTTTATGTATAAATCCTTTGCATTTTTTAAAAACTATAATTTTATTTTGTAGGCGTTTTGCACACCTGCATTTCAATTATTAGAAAGTAATGATGGCTTAAGAAACTGTCCAGACACTGTGGATGATTTATTTCGTCTATGCACAAGGTACGCAATTTATCTCCTTATTTTGGGCTAAACAGTACTTTTTTCTCCCTAATAATTATTTATAATTTAGTTTTTGTGAAAAAAATAGTTTATATATTTGAATGAAATGTATTTATGTAATGCCAAATGCTCCTTGTTTGTTAACTCCTGTTATTACACAGAAACTGCTGTTGAAATTTCTTTTTCCAAGTCACTATGCAGGCAGATCTACCTTTCTCCTCTCAGTATTTTAACACATTGTAGTGACTGGATAAAGTTAAACACAGTATATATGATTTTATATTTCAGTGATATTTTAAAATTTGTATCAGTAAAAAAAAATTTATACGGTGTAGTAAAATTTGAAATAAAACTTTAATGGGATTAATAAAATAAGCATATAAACTTATGTACTTATCTTTGAAATAAAATGAATTTTTATTAAAATTGAGGGATTAATAAATAAATTTATTTTTTGGTGAACAAAGCTGTTGGAAAAAAAGATTAACAATTATAATTCAGCTTTTTCATTTACTATCAAAAAACTTATAAAAGCAATACAATTTGGAGCAACTAATTACACTAATAGTTAAATCATCGTACATGAAATAAAATTTGTTTAATTTTTTTGTTATTTGAAATTACATACAAACTTAAATTTACTTTAATTTTAAATTTATAAACTTTGTAAAAAAGGTTTTATGAGCAGTGTGTGAACTCATTTTAGTTATTAAAAAAATATTTATGAAATCTACGTTTTTTTTGTAAATAATTATTCTTATTTTGGTTTCTTTGATACGTTCAAAGTTTATTGAAAATTAAAATAAAGAATAGAAAGATTCCAAATTTTGTGCTTTTTGACCTTTTATTGTTTTTTTATGTGTAGATCATTCGTTTTTCTAAAGTCTATGCCATCCTCTGACATTTTTTCCTAAAACTCATATTCATTGTTTACTGTTTAATATGAAGGGAAAATAAGTTGATAAAAGCCATAGAACTTGTCACTAAGTTTTTTAAAAAAATAATTACAATTCATCTTCCTTCCTCCAGCATATCATACTTCCTTTGATATTGTTTCATAGGTGTGGTCTTACTGAGTGTAATATTTTTACCTTTTTCTTCCTCCTGATGTATTTTTATTGTATAAGTTTCTTGAAGATGGACTCATATGTTTTTCTTACTATTCAGGGTGCTGAACAATTTGTTTCATTTATTGCTTTTCATCTCACAATGTCATAACAAAGGCAATTCCAATAATATAATTGTAATTCCAATATTTTAATTGTATTAACCATCCAGGAAGGGGGGGGGATATACATTTGCAATGGGAGAGGGGGTTATTCCTATGATGGGCCATGGTAACTTAGTGGTCATGGAGATGGACTTGTGGACTGAGTTTGCACCCTTGAAAACTTGCCATGTAGATGGTCAGATCCACATCAAAGTCCTCTCGCTGATGAGGTGTGAAAGTTTGTAGAGGAGATGAATGTCAGCTCATAATGTCATCCTTGTCACTTAACCATGTTTTAAAATTACTAGTTCTGTTGCCAATAGTGTTGCTTTGTATTGCAATGTTAATAAACCCTCACTCATTTATCCATGATGGCTATTAGGATATTGTTCACTACATAAAAACTGCAGCTCATTGTAAATGTGAAATCAGGCAATAGTAGATCAAAATTGGATTGCTACCTTTAGCTGCAACCAGTCTTTTTTTTTTTTTAAATTCCTTAAGTCAGGGGAGCAGTACAAATATGTTGGAACTGAAGCATCTGCTGTGGTTGATGAACTAGCTTCGAGTAAAAGAAAAAAATTGATTAATATATGAAAGTGCTACTTTTTCAGCAGCATTTGATGGCACAAAAGATTCTAAACGCAATTTTTAGGAGATTCAGGGATTCCACTGAAGTTGTTTCATTATGAATGAGTTTTAAAAAACTTGACTTATTTTATGAATACTTGTAGCATTTATAGCAAATGAGGAAGCCCAGGGGCTGAGTAATGGTGCATCACACTTCCACACCACAGGTCTGCGGTTCAAACCCTGAGCTGGGAAGGTCGACTCAGCCTTTCATCCCTTCAGTGGGTCGATAAATGAGTACCGAGCTTGCTTGGGAACTAGGGGTTTTCGTGTTAATCTGACCACCTGACTGGATCATCTGCTCTTGTACCTCTTGGCTCAAGGTCATGTATACTAAGTTGGACACAGTAGATCTTGGCCCTTATGGGCTGTTGTGCACATGACTTAAGTTATAGCAAATGACATTGCAGTAATTCATGAGGGAAATTTATTACGTATTAATTTGAAGAAAGTATAACTTGATATGTATAAGAATCCTTAATGCTTTTTAAATTTTGTATTGAAATATTGCTGCTTACTTACCTATTAAAAGTTGATGAGATGCATTCTACTACCTTGAGATACATGCCTTGAGATAATTCTACTATACCTTCAAAAAAGTTTTAAAAGAAAGCTGGTACTACAAAGCTATCAAAGTTTGCACAGTAATCTCCCCCCCCCCCCATTTTTATTTCATATATTTGATGATTATTGCTCGATAATTGCCTTTTGCATCTTCAAGTTTAACTAATTCCATAAAAATAGTCAGGGGAACTTCTTACATATGTGAACTGAGTCAGATATTGCTGTTTTTCTTTAAAAAGCTTCTTTTGTGGACTTCTGAACCATTTGTGACAAAAACAAAATTTCTTGTAATTAATATAAATTATCATTAAGAAAAACAGAAAAAGAAGAATGATCTTGTTGCCAAGTACAAATTTTAATGAAATAGAATGACACTCAAAAAAGGAAAAGAAAAAATCCTTCAATTTTATACTATTTCTTGTGACAATATTGTAAATTAAATTCTCAGTCATTAGGAAAATTTGTAAATAATGCGGAAGTTTCAGAATTTAAAGAATGAAATTTGTTAAAATTAATACAGGGTGTGGCAAAAAGACCTCCCCAGTTACAAACAAACAAAACAAGATACAGTAAAAAGTCTTATTTGTGAACAACAAATACAATGCCTTTTTACATTAATTGGTTTTAAAAAATTAGGTCTGCTAAATGGCATCCTCCAATGGTGACACATTGACGAAGTCTTTTCCGAAAGTTTTTCAGAACATTTTCCCTGGTGCTATTTTGATTTCGTCTGATGATGCCAATTTCCTTTTGTCAGACACTGTGAATAAACAAAAAATTTTCTACTGGACAGCAGAAAACCCTCAAGTGTACAAACAATATCCTACAACTCTGCTAGCACTGAAGGAGGCAATCACCCAGACAGTGGCTACCATTTCACTGGAAATTACTTCGTCAATGTGTCACTATTGGAGGAGGCCATTTAGTGGACATAATTTTTAAAACCAATTAATGTAAAATGGCATCATATTTGTTGTTCAAAAATAAGACTTTTCTGTATCTTGTTTTGTTTGTTTGTAATTGCATTTCGAAACTGGGGAGGTTTTTTTTAAAAAACAATTATATTCTCTGCAAGTGGAGGATTTGTCAGTTGTCTTCGGAAATAGTCATGTTGATTTGCTGGAAATATTAAAGACACCAATGCTTAGCTTGTAAAAGTGTATATTGGGAAAAAAATAGGATTAAGTTCAGTTATACATAAGATAAAAATCCAGATAATCTGTTGATTTTTTAACAGTAATATGAAGCTATTCTATGAACAAGATTTAAGCTCAGAATTTCTTAAAAAAAGCAATCTGTGTCTTTCAAGTTGGCTTCTAAATGTGTGTGTGATAATTTTTTTTTCAAAATGTAAAATTTGTAAAAAAAATTTGTATTGCTTCACACTATTTTTATTTTGAAATTGTCTGTTTGTGCCTCCCCAACAATTTTATCCCCAAGAAATATTTCAGTTTTCATCGTTAGAATCATTCTGTGAAAGATTTTTTGTTACCTGTGTCTCCTTTAATTTAGCTTCTTTATGTATGATATCTTTTGCCATATGATAAATTTAAAGAATTCCTCTGTATTTTTTTCTAAAAACATCCTTAATATGAATGAAGTCATTATTTTCTTGAGTGTGTGTTATCTTCTGTGCATGTCTTTAAATTTAGCTTCTTGTCATATGTTAGTTTTTATGAACCAAGTCAAAATACAAAAGAATTTTTTGTGAATAATTTTTTTTATCAAAATATCTTTATTATGAAGTTTTCTTACATTAGCTAAAAAATATTTATATGTTATGTGCACTGCTTAATGAAATTTAAAATGTCCATGTGTTGCATTTCGCCATTTTTAAAAGTTAACAAGTATGTGTTGTGAATGTTTTTTTTTTTTAAATTAGATTTTTACAATGGACTTCAGTTGCATTCCTTCAATGTCCCACAATGAAACCAATTTTACAATGTGCCATTATGGCTACTACATTAGATCATAAAGATGCTAATACCTCAGTGGTAAAGTTTTTTCATGACTTAATCAAAGGTGTCAGAGTGCAAGAAAGCAGTAAACAGGTAATTGTATTTCTGTTTTTTTCACCTCTATTTTTTACAAGAATATTACATGTACATTAGTAATTTAATGTCAAGCAAAGCTTTAATGAAACATTTAAGAGCTTTTAGGTCAAACTACCTTAAAATTTTAAATATGACGTAATAGTTCCTTAATATTTTTTTATTGAAAAAATAATTAATATTTTACTGTTTGTAAGCATCAACCAGTCCTTTTTATCATATTGTATTGTGTCGTATTTTTATTTTTGATGTGTACATTTTAAATGATACTTGTATAGTTTGAACCCCTCTTACATTTCTTGTTGATATATAGATTATATAACCCTACTTAATTTTAGAAAAAAGCTTTATTTTTACAATATTGAAGGAACATTGATTTTCTTAACTATTTTATATGCATTACATTTTGGGGAGGAAAAGTGCATTTCAAAACGTATATTAAAATGTTGAATGATAAATCTGAAGGTTTAAAGCAGAGGTGGCCAACACTCAGCCTGCAAGATTCATAACTACTTTACAAAATAGGACTATTATGGGCAATATTTTTGTTTTTTATTGTTTCTTTTAACAAATAAGTCCCATAACTATTTCTATTTCATCACTTTACTTCAGTTGTTGTGAATCTTTTTTCACAAATGAGATTTTTCAAACATAATTGCCCCCAAACTTAACGGACAAACTGAAAGAGTTGAGATGCAAATATCTCTCACTAATTAAATAAATTAAACATTATTTGATTGTTACATAATTATTATTATATATTGTCTATGTTTGTGTATAGGAAAAACAATGAAAATAATATGTCATTCTGTTTTAAAGTTAAAGTCCAACAAATATTTGTAATGGGTCCAAATGTAATATAAAGATACATGTTTTTTTCGGTACGCAGGATTATAATGTTTTTCCAAAGTGGCCCGCTTGGTCATTTGTGTTAGCCACCCCTGGTTTAAAGGTTAAATAGTGGCTATGGTAACCTGGTGGTCAAGATCATGGTCTCGTGGCTGGTGAGTCATGAGTTCAAGTCTATTGCTACTGAAGACTTGCATGTAGAAGGGGACATTGCTCATTAAATCTATCGAGACTCAAATGTCCTCCCGTTGGTGTGGTGTTGAAGTGAGGAGGGGTGTGCCAGTTCAGTTGTCGTCCTTGTTACAATCATGGTTCAGAATAACAAGGTCTGGATCTCCAATAGCCTTTGTGCAGCTTTATAGTGCAAGGTTAATATAACACTCAGTCTCAAATATTAAATAATTTTTATGAAAAGAGGGGGATTGGAGCTCTTGTATTGTTAAATTTGTAAATTCTGTATTTTGCAAAATTGATATTAAATCTGTCATTTATTAATTCTTGTATAAATAAGTGTTGTAGATATACTTAAAGTATTATAATTTGTTTACTTTTGAAAGGCACAACAAGATATTGCCACTTTCCATCAAAGAAGAGCCCTCACTCAAGCATTACTTTCTGAACAGGGACAAAACTTAGTTAATACTCTTATTCATGCATGTGTTTTCTGTTTACCATCTTATATGCTGTCAAATGCTGCTGACATACTGTATGATTTAGTTCTCTATGACAAAGAGGTAGGTTTCATTCTGGTAGGTTACCATCTTATAAATTGTGTGAATAATTTTCTAAATGCTTTTTTGTATCATTTTTGTTTATTGATGATTATATGAAACATTTTGCAATTCAAAATGAAGGTATTTGGAGAATTGTGAAAAGTTATTTAATTATAAATTATGTATATGATCATCTTGGAATCATTTTTCCTGTTTTTGATCTTTGATATCTAGGATGGCATCATCCAATGTTGATCTGAGAATGTTGATAACAAATCTGTGTTGCTATTACTGACATTACTCATTAAAATTTTTAATACTCTAAATCATGAATTAGGTATAAATTTGTGACTATAGTTATAATAAATTCTGTGGTTTGTGAAATATACTTTTTCTGTTTATATGAAATGTAATGATATAATTTGTTAATAATAAGGGCTAAGTTCTCTGTACAGTTTATCCTCAACAACTGTTATTTATTATCTTACAGTTAAAGATTATTAAATAATTCAAGTCTCTTATTTGTCGGATATTTAACTTCTACTTGTAATAAGTATTTATGTAGATTTTTATGTATTTAGTTTCCATACCTATATTTAAAAATATAGTTAAGAAATTATTTTCCCCCAGAAATTCTTCATAACAATGATGCAATCACTTTGCACTTTAAAACTTTATATAAAAAATATTATTTGAAAGGCAATTTTTCATGCAGTTAGATACATTGCTGTATAACAGTGGTCTTCAAACTGTGTTCCACAAGGCATACCCAGGGGTTCCACGAGTCACAATAAAAAAATCAAGAAGAAATAAATATGTAATGCAAAATGAATTCACGTTCTTTAAGAAGTTTTTATAGTTACAAGTATCTAAAGCTCATTCTCCTCTCCTACTCATTAAAAGTGGACATTTTAGTCATATATAATAGCTTTATTTTGAAACACTTTTCAAACTTTTATTATAATTTAATAAAAGAATATTACAACATTTTATTTTTATACATATATACTTCCTGCTAGATTGTGAATATTCTATTGTTTACTATCTCAGTTCCATGAGATAATTTTATTCTCTTTAGTTAACACAATGTCTTGCAAAACTAAATAGTTTTTTAATGGAAAATGCACCTTTTTGCATTTGTCTAAAAGACACCTATAATGAAGGAAAGGAAACATCTTATCAACAAATTTGATGTTAAAATCTAAATTTAAGCAAGAACAACCTCTAAATTTTAGGTTGCAAATTCATGCAAAATATCTGTGATTTCTCACACAGCTATAAACATTTTAATACCATTCAGAACATTGCGTTTAAGTGAAATATATTTCTCAATGTGGCTACAAAAACAAAGTATAAAAACAAATTAAAACTCAGAATATGTAATGTGATTGCATTTAACATCAATTGACCTAGACTTTAAAACTTAATGTGAAAAAAAATCAAGCACATATCCCAGTTTCTAAATATAATGCATGGGTAGGGGACACTTTGATCACAAATTAATATTATTAATGAGTAAATAATATTAAAAAATTAGAGTAGAATTTTTTAATAATAATTGTAATACTTTAAATTGCTTTTACATTAAGCATCTATAACATGTTGATCTACTTAAAAAATTTTGAGATATATTCTTTGAAGTGTGTGTATGAAATTGTGTTCCATGAAAACATTTTCTAGTTTTAGAGGTTCTACTAAAGCACCTTCCAAGTTCTAGGGGTTCCATGAGTTAAAAAAAGTTTGAAGACTGCTGCTGTGTATATTTTGCAATATCTTCATACAATGATGAAGATTATAGTAGTTGAGTGATGAGGATTGTGAACCGCAAAGACTTTGTTTTTTTCGCATTTCAAGGCATGCTGCGAGTATTTAATATCAGGCTAAATTTAAAGAGAGAGGATGGTAGTAAAAACTATCTGTGGTTGCTGTTTAGCAGTGTTAATCATTTAGTGTTTGAAAAAGCGCACAGTCAATGGTGGAACATACTGGCATTATTTCTGTCAAGTTCTGGTGTTGCTAAAGATGCCTTGTGTGTGTGTGGGGGGGGCTGATACACATATAATATCATCTCAAAGTACTCACAATAGCATGGTTTGAAAATTCAAAGCATTGGGTTTTATCAAAAATGTTCTTCTTGTCACTTGACCATGAGTCTAAATTATTAGTTGTCTCCAATAATCATAATCTAGTATTTGCTTTTAAATGCATTTTACCTTTGCATGTTGTAATTTTTAATATTCATTAGATTATTGTAAATATAATACTTGAAGAAAAGGCTTTTTACTGAGAAAAACAACAAAAAAAATGCATTTAACGATTTGTTATATTTTTAATAATTTTAATTTTCTCTTTTAATTCACTTTTTAAAATGTATTTTGTACAAAAATCGAAAGTTTGATAATATTGACCCCCCCCCCACACACACATTTTTAAAGAATATTGAAGCCTTAAACTTTCATGCATATGTACTTATGGATATTTAAACTAAGCATGTTAAAGTAAATTTAAAAATTAAACATATCTCGCATCTGTTTTCTTATCCAAATGTATTGCTGGGAAAAAATATCAGATTCTTTGTTGTTGTTGCTAATCATCCATTAAGATCCATTAGACTATGGGTGTCAGATTCATGGGCTGCATGGGCCCCACATTGTACATTTTTGCAACCAAGTCAATATATCGGCTCACAGTAATATGTAATAAAATGACACAATATAAAAATGAGATGGGTAGAATTTGCTTAACTTTTTTAATTATGCACTTTTTTTGCACAAAATGCATACATTTATTTGGAATATATTTATAAATTTTTTTAACATTAAAAACGTTTCCCTCAACTTAATATAAAATAGAACTTGTAGCCTGTTATTCCATATGAGTTTGACATGCCTGCGTTAGGCCATTGATTCTCAAAAAGTCATGCACAAGAAAGGAATCCAAAATGTCTTTTCTAGAGAGTACATGCAACTCATTATGTGCTTGGGAAATGCCTGGTAATCCTGACACTTTGCACAGATGGAGAAGATCTTTTTTGTTCTCTGTGAATGAGAGACACTTGGTGTAGCCACTGGCAAGATATCAGTGTGTAGTTTAAGAGCATTTGTCACACTTGAGGGCTAAAACCAGATTGGTCTGTTACCCCAATAAATGGAAAGCATCCTGCACTCCACCAAATTATGGAATTTTTTTGTCTAGTTTTATTCCAGATAGGTAAGGGTGAAAGTGGGGGGAATTGGAAAATTACAGCCTTCCTTTGCTAGTTGGTCTGTTATTTCATTACCATAAAGGTCGACATGAGATGGAATTCACTGAAAATGGATATCATGATGCACTAATATATAAGTTTTATTTTGTGTAGGATTAACTGGTTTTCTTGCCAACAAGAAACCAATTTTAAAGGTGTTAAAATAAACTTTGATTGGAGAGAAAAAGTTTCCTTGTAATATGTCTGCTATATAAAAAGTCTTAAAAATAAAGAAATCTAAAAGTATCATAAAGGTAACCCAAATTAGAATAAAATATAGTTTGTACAGAAGCTGTAATTTAAGATTGCATGGTAAATTATTTTCGACAGAAAATTAACTTTAATGTAATTAGAAATCTCCTTAATAAGAATTACAAATCTTTCTTTGTGTATATCATATATGGATATGCTAATATAAATTGGAGTTCAATAAATATTTTTTTTTAATACAAACCTGAGCTGCATTATAATAACAAGAGAAAAATATAAGTAGGATACACTTCATGCAACTTCTGTGAGAATTTAATTTTTAATCTCGTTTCAGCATCTTATAGTTATATATATATATGTGTGTGTAATTTTGTTGATGCTATCTAAAAATCAATTCTTTAGAGCTCATTTGTAATGCATAAGTTCAATTATATATTGTTTTCTTTAGAAATTTTTTTTTAAAGAACTGAATTAGCAATAATAACTTGATTATACAGGTTGTTTTATGATTATTTTAAAAAACTGGAAATTTCAATTAAGAGGTAATTTTAAAATTGAGCATTTGATATCAGTTTTATGTGCATTATATGGAAAAGTGTTACTAAAAATTAAGCTGATTTTATTTTTGATGATGTAATTTTTTTATTATGTTTATAGTCGCTAAAAGTATGGTTAGAAAGTGCATTGAGATTACTTCCTAGCCGAAGTAGTGGAGGTACAATTACTGCAACTCCAGAACAGTTAATAGAATTTCATAAAAATGTTGTTAAGTAAGTAATTAATTTCTATACTACTCCTATATTTCAATTATATTATTTGTTATAAGCCTTCTAATTTTCATGCTAATTTATATACCCTGGTAACACTGTTTTCAAAACCAATTTTTCAGTTCCCAAGTTTTCTATTATCATAATTGAAAAAAATATATTACTTAAAATGCAGAATTAGGTACATTTTTATGATAATATATAAAAATATTTCAAGTGTGCATAGTTGCATGAGACAGTTTGGATCTAAGATATAAGTTAGATTATCCACCCATCCTAAGATAAATATTGTGTTTGTATGTATGTTTGGTGAAATATGCATTACTTAAAAATGTATTTTGTTTGCTACAGTTAATTTGTAATTATATCTTTAAATTTTTTTAAGTATTCATTATGTTATCTTTTGCTTAATAGCGCTGAACATGTGAAAACAGTTCTCAACGTTGTGCGAGATTTTGCAAGACTTTACAGATAATGCTGCATCAAAAGACAATTTGAAAATTTTTGTACATTCAACTAGTCACTGTAAAAGGTGATTGACTAAAAAAAGTAATAAATGCTCATTTATTAATTTGATTTTGACCCTGGTTGAATTTAAAAATTATCTAGACTGTGGTGAATATTAATAAAACACTCTGCATAA
This sequence comes from Trichonephila clavata, assembly GCA_019973975.1. Lineage (NCBI taxonomy): Eukaryota > Metazoa > Arthropoda > Arachnida > Araneae > Nephilidae > Trichonephila > Trichonephila clavata. The sequence continues at coordinate 50,290 of BMAO01025579.1, read as the reverse complement.
TTTTAAAAACAGAATGGGTCAATTTGCCTCCCTATTATATCTCAGAAATGAGAAGTAATTATGTTTAATCTGATGAGCTTATTAAGTTTTTCAATGTCTTCCTCTGTGACTTTTATTGGATTTTAAGATTTCTTTTATTAATATTTCTTTAGAATTTGTTATATTACTCAAAATAAAATGAATCTTCTGTATATTATGTTTTTGCTTATTTATTAACCTGATGTTATTAGTTAAAAAATTTCAGAATATCTGTCGTATACCAAGATTTTATTTGTTGCCACGCAGCTGAATTAAATCACCACAGTTCCTTTTATTTATAGTGGTTGTTCAAATAAAATAATGTTAAATGTATTTCATTTGTCTTACATTTTTAAGGGAATTCTTAAAGTAATTAAGAATGTCAAGTGAATTGCACTATAAGTGATAATTTTGTCTGTGATGTAAATTTAAATGATATTGTCCAAAATTTCTGTCCTCTTTTTGATATTAGGTTTTTAATGAGTTTTGTGAATTCAAGTGTGTACTATAAAAATAAGTAACTTGATATATATGTTACAACAAATTTTCTGAAAATTTGAAAATGTTACAAAGAATTTAGAATGTGAGCAATTCATATTCAGAGCAATAATAAAAATACTGTCTAAAGCATTTAAAAATAATTTTGTGTTTTTCTTCTAAACGGTATTAGACGTATAGTCCCATTAGACATTCTAGAAAATATTTTAGTGCATTTGTTTACTTAAGAATATAATTAAAATTTTGCATCAGTTTCTAACTATTCATGGTTTACTTCATAAAATTAAATCTTTTCTTCTATAATTTATTACATTCTGTGTTCTATATGGCAGGGAATAGTTTAGTCATTTATCATAGTAGTTATTAAGTTTTTAGAATATTTTTTCCATGCTTTTTTCCCCCACTGTAATTTTCAATCTTACAATCATAATTTGCTTAAAAAATGTAAGTGAAGCAAAAATGGTAAAACCTGAAAATAAGTTTAATTAAAATTTAAAAAAAAAACTGTGGTAAAACAATTTCTAAATCAAAACTACCTCTGACCAAAAATATGAAATTTGTAATTGTAGATACTAGGGGATAAAAGAGCTCTAAATATTGAGTTTCAGATATTGTTTATATTTTTTTATTCTTTCTATAATTATATGAAAGCAGATTATTGTAAATATTAGTATTTAACATTAAAAAAATTGCCTTTTGCTAATTTTTTCTTCATTTTTGAGATATTGATATTCAGTTGTTAGTTTTATGAAGGCAGAAATCTTATTTTAAAAAGTTTTTGAATGAATTATTTTACATTTAAAATTATACTAATTGCTCAAGAGGTGAATGTGATTAATTTAAATTAATGTGAATTGTGATTTTTATATTCATATTTTCATATAAATGTTATTGTTTTGAAACATGATACTGAACTTTTCTTAGATTATTGTAAATAGGATAAAAATCATTTTTGTGCATTCTTTGTTATAAGATTGTTATGATTTTCAGTTGCTTCTTTCTCAATTTTGTTGCAAAAACATTAATATTTCAATAAAGCCTTGAAATATACAACTCTATCTGTTTATACATTTCAGATGCAGGGAAAATTACTGTAAGAATATCATGCTTTTATCATTTGTGAATTAGGAAGAGTTTTTATTTTATATCAGTGATTATTTTATTAAAATATGAATGTTTTTGAGTTTTCTACATATAAATATAATAATTTCATAATTATTTTTTAAAAAATAATTTTATGCATCATATTCTGTGAATATTTAAAGTTTTGAATTATATTTCTTTTATTGTATTCATTACATGTATAATATTTATTAACTGTGCAAATATCGCAATTGTGATTTTTGGACAACTTCAGAACATGGGAATTTTTCTCTCTATACAATTGGTTTGAATTAATTAAAAAGGGTTGCTTTTATATAAACTTATTTATTCCACTACTTTACAATGTAAAATTATGTACTTAATTTAGGTCTTCTCAATTCTGTTGAACTTTTTAAAGTAACTATGTCAAAATATTACAAAGCACAAGATATATCTTTTTAAAAATAAATGTAATTTTTATATTTAACATTTAATTTTGATTAATTCAATTAATATTTAAATGAATTTTGAATGTTTAAATTACTTTTTTGTCCTTTTACCCTTTTCAAATTAGCAATATTATACAATTAATCATTATTCTAATTTTGTCAGTTTTGGTTGTTCTGTATGTAATAACAAAAATGTTTTTATGTAAAGTTCTTTGTTAAATTTCTGTAATATGTTATTACAAAGGGTAAAAAATGCTTCACAATTCATATGGAATAAGTTTTATTCTTGACATTTATTATCAAAAAGTGCCAAATACCTTGGGTATATATTCTATGTAAATTTGAAACCAGTATATTTTAATTTGCATTAGTTAACTGCATGGTTTTACCCCCTAAAATGGGCCCCCCCTCCCAGTAATAAGAAAACAATTACCTAAAGTGCTATACTGTTATACTTGTGCCTTTATGTCATTAAAAAAAATTTTGGCAATAAAAAACATGCAAAAAAAATTATTTAAAATCTTTATTTGTACTCTAGTATGAAGAATATTAGATAAAGTATTCATAAAACAGACAATTTTAGTTCTTTTTACTTTTAGAGATGACTATTTTTGTATTAACTAAACTTTCATCTGTTTTGTGCTGATTATTTCTGGAATTTAGAATGTTTGCAAAAAAATTCAGCAACATTAAAAAATGCCTTTCCTAAATTATTTTTGAAAGACCAACAAAAAATATCACATGATGATAGTACAAAGTTGAAAGCTTTTTTCCCCCTAGTATTTATACACTTTTACTGGAGTGCCTGAAAAAAAAATGCTTAAGCTCACATGAGCCCATGCCATGTTTTACATATATCAATTAATATAAAATTTCATTGACATCTATTAATATTACAGTTTAGATACAACATATATTTGACGAAATCTGTATGATAAAGTATAAGTAAATTCATATCTGGAGATCATCGACTTATTCCATCTGTCCAAACTTAAAAGTCATTAACTTTCTAGTTTTTAATTGTCTTTAAATGGATGAATATTATTGGAAGATAACAGAAAGAAAAAAAAAATTAAACTGAAATTTTATCTGAAGTTCTACATTTAGAAGGATATGTGACACTACATAATCAATTACAATTGCTTTGTTCTCCAAATAGTATGTTACAGTTTTTTGAACGATTTAATATTTTCATAAAATTTTTAACAAGGCCTATGCATATTTTTAATATTAATTTTCATCTTGTTATTAAATGTTTATTAATAATGTCCATCATTTGTGTTAGGATTCGTTCTCTGTGGAAGCATTGTAATTTAATTTACTAATGCAAAAAAAAAAATTAAAATTTCAGAAATATTTTTTAATGAAGCAATTATTTTGACTAATATTTTAGAATGTCATATAATGTTTTTTCTTTGGGGGAGCATTTTGTTTTCCCCCCATTATTGTTTGCTAATCATTTTCTTTATAGTGGACATTAATTGCAATTAATATAAGTATTAAACTTGAAAAAGTACTGTTGTAAAATTTCTTAAGTGTTTCTAATTTAATTATAAAACATTATTTCTCTTTATTAAACAAAATGACACACTGAAATTAGTTTCATGATGTACAAGTAAATGGTTTCAGAATGTTTTTTTTAACACTCTATTTTGATTACAAAAAGGGCCTTTATTCTTTAAGAAACAAAAAGAACATGAACTATTTGTCTCTTCATATGCCAAAGAATGGTATTTTCTGCTCTAGCAGTTATTCATTAAATTAGTTCTACAATACTTAGACTTCAGTCGAATATTGTAAAAACATTTTGCTTCATATGAATGCTACAGCATCTTAAGTAGATAGTACTATGTTATTTATCTCCTATCTTGAATATACTTCTATTGGAAAGCTAGAAGAGCATCACTGAACCTACTTAAAGCTTGACTTGAGTAGTTGAAAATCATGCAGTGACACTAGCAGTGATACATGTATATATATTTGGTATTTTTAAATTTTTTAATTCCAATGTTCTTTTCATGTGTTTAGATTCTTTTTTTAAATGTGAATGAAATCCCCTCCCCTATAAAAACTCATACATACTTACTTTTCCTTGAGTGAATGAAAAAGTTAACATGCTTTAATATGAGTAGTGTGAAAGTGCTGTGACTGTTTGAAATTCATTTTATTTCTTTGTACTTCTCAAGATTAGAAGAAAAAATTATTCTAATATAAAAGAAAATGATATGTACAAAGTAAGGAACTTTTGCTTATGAGGAATACCTGAAAAAATGAATGGAAAGAAATGTTCATATTTTTAATAATGTTTTCTACGAATCGAATGTGGACTATATAAGATTTGTCTGTCATTGACGAAGCAATTTTTAGTTGTGTGTGTGTGTGAAAGTATAATGCTTATAGAAATGACGTACAGATTTCATGTAAATTATTTGTTCAAGTCTCAAGTATTGTATACATGTTTAACCTGTAGGCTTGGAGTGTACATACATTAGTTTAACTATATATTGTGAATGTGATGTTAATTTAATGTGCTAAAATTTTTTCTTTTTCTGTTCTTTAAATATTTTGAAAATGTTCTGTTAATAAAAAACATTTCTATGTGTATAATGTGGTTTTCTTTTGAGAAACTGCCTACATTTTTATCCTCCCCTTTAGTAAGCAGTATTTCTGTGGTTATTCATGTATGCTGTGTGAACAATTTGTAACAAAAGTTTACATGGTCCATTTCTAACACTCAGATGCAAACGAAGATTCCTGCTGGTTAGTTAAACACTGCCATAGCTGATTTTTTAAAAAAGAAATGTTATACTTGATGATTTAAAGGTCTGTCAATAAAGTAATGAGGCTTTATAGCTTCCTTTGAACCCAACAAAAGTCAAATGACAGGAGAAATAACTTTGAATGTGTCTGAGCCTGAAGAGAAAAATCTCTTTGTCAGGATCCTGCGGCTTTTGCTTGATGTGATTGTTAGCACTTGCATTTCACCTCGTTTACCATTAAAGTGTTGAATTCTGAAGTTAAACGGAGTATGAATTTCAATTACTTAGGCTTATAATGGGGATTTTATGCTCTGTTCCTTGGTATTTGAGTGACACAAAAAGATTCATTGAAAGTCATGAGAAACTGGAAAACAAGGAATGCTCTATGGGCAGTGTGCAACTTCCAGAATAAAGAAAATGTGAGGGAGGGGAATTAGCTGGATTTCTCGAGCAGACCTTAAACTATGTGTTCAATAAGAATTGAATTATCAGCATTAAGAAAGAAATTTGGTTGATGGACCTCTACATGAAAACTTTGTACCAATAGCAAACGATGTACTTTCATGTACAGTGTTCTCTGTGAGTTGAAATTTGGATTATGTCTATGCAATACCTTTCTCCAAAATCCTTAGTGTCTTTTCCTTTTTTAAAAATGAAATTGTGCTCAAAATGAATTCTTTTCGAGTCGTTGGAGGGTGTTAAGAAGAAAATGTTTTAGCTATTCAAATAATTATTAGAAAATAAATTGTAGCATGAAGGTAAGGAAATCGCCTTGTATGCAGACTCACTAATTTAAAAAAAAAAAAAATTTCACGTTTTTTTTGTTAGCTATGCTTAAGCAGTTTTGATGTTTTGAATACAACTCTTTTTCTAAAAGAAGAAAAAAGGCACACTAATCCTTTGGAGTCATTGCTAGAATCCAAGTTTCTGAATAATTTGTAAAATTCACATTCACTCATCAAGATGTCTAAATGCATGTGATCACATGAAGCAAGTTTCTTGTCCGGGGCATGAAACTGGTCGACGATCACAAGCCGTACGCAAATGTCTCTTTCCACTCCTCTTGTAAAAAAAATGGCCCTCAAAGATCAATTGAAACAAATTTGTGTTCAAGGTATCAAAAAAATAGAGAAATTTTTTTTAGCGTCAGATAAGATTACCTGAAATAACACTATCGTTGGAATGGGGCTTTTTTTTTCACTTTGCAGCATTTTGAAAAATATTCCACTCGTATCACATTTTTCGAATTAATGGAAGACATGTTTGAAAATTACTGGAGATTTTTTCCGATTCGGCTTTATTTATTTACAGGTTTGAGGGGATATGGAGCAACAAAGGCTATTATCTCCTGATCATAATCATACAATATTTCTATGAGGATGTTATCCTTTTATTTAAAACATTTTTTCCATTTAATAGATATCAACGTATTTCAAGCGATGTGAACAAATTCTGAATTTGTTTTTATTCGATGCCACTTTCTCTACAGGTTCTCTGAAGGGGATAGTACTTTGGGAATCTATTTGGAATATATTCCAGAATTCATTCATGTAGTGGACAGGTATATCTTATGCAAGTTAACAAAATACGTTCAATGATTTGGAACGTATTTTGAAATAAAATCATTTATTTCAAGTTGAACAAACAGTATTATCCTGTTAATTAAATTTGTTTAGAAGGTTGGACGTTTTATTATTATTCTACTAATAATTCTTATTCCTAGAATCTCCTCTCTTCTGCTTATTGTCTAATTCGATATTATATCGATGGATGGTATGTCCCCGAAAGGTTTCAAAGTATTTGCTGCAATAGAAGTTTTGGTCATTTTTCTGTAGTCTGTTTTGATAAGCATATGTATGAATATCTTCTGAGGCTACCCAGTCTATATTTACATCAAATTCCATTACGGCTCTTGCGGTGTTACCCGCTTGTTCATTCCAAAATATATTTGAGTAACTCGGAATCCAAAGAACCACCAACTGCGTATCATATTGCCAATGGATATGTATTTTAGAGCTGGATTCGGCTTATACATGAAAAACGGCGTGCACACTCTCTTGTTTATATTTGGAAATAAACGGTAGTAATTTTGTATCCAAAATGCCATTGTGGTGAATGAGATTGCTTTGTAATGTATATTCCGATTGAAAGAGAAAAGTATATTTTTTTGAAGAATGGTCATTGGGGCACATGATCTCTGATGAGGTCTTCATCACCTATCTTGAATTTGAGTGAGCATTAAAAAAAGTTTCCTCCGCATTTCATTTGCATTGGTTGGAAATTTTATTTTGATTTTAGGTTATATAGGGTGTTTCATATTGAATGGTACAAAAAGAATAGCGCAGTGTGACTGCCGTAATGGATTTATTCATTCGAAACAAATTTATTCTACAACTACAATTATATAAGTTTTATTTGGCAACAGGGAAAAGTTATCGAATGTTGAACTCACCGCTAGAGGCGCTGTTAAACAAAATGTCGTCTATGCAGGAGAAAGCGTACTGTGTTTTCGAAATATGCCAAAACCCCCTTGGTAACTGTTGCGCAAAGACATTTTCGTAAAGAACCACCGCATCGGCATAACATAAGCAGGTGGGTGAAGCAGTTCCAGGATACCGGCTGCTTATGTAAGAACAAAAACCCAAGACGAAAAGAAACAAAACCCGAAGTGATTGAAAGAATTAGTGATTCTTTTTTACGGAGTCCCTCAAAATCAACGCGACGTGCAGGTGCAGAACTGGCTGTCCCTTACACAACGGCGTGGCGTGTTTTACGGAAGAGTCTCGAATTCGAGCGCTTACAGATATCAGATGGTCCAGGCTTTAAAACCTACTGACAAACCGTTGCGTAAGAATTTCTGAGTGAAATTTCAAAAAAAGTTCGACGTGAATGGTTTCGAGAACACACTGGTGCTTACCGATGAAGCCACGTTCCACTTATGTGGCAAAGTTAATCGCCATAATTTGCGATTTGGGGGCACGGAAAATGTACATAATTCATATTCGAATTGGCGTATTCGAAAAAGCAGTACGCTTTCTCCTGCACGGACGACATTTTGTTTAACAGCGCCTCTAGCGGCGAGTTTATCATTCAATAATTTTCCTTTGTTACCAAATAAAACTTGTTTTTGTAGTTGCAGAATAAATTTGTTTCGGCTGAATAAATCCATTACAGCAGTCACACTGCGCTATTCTCTTTGTACCATTCAATATGAAACACCCTATATAACTATTCCTTCAATCTCTTCTGTATTGTATTCAAAGTCTCATTTATATGTAAGAAATCTATTCTTCAATAGATTTATAATACAAACTTAGTCATCAAGGCATTCAAAGGAATTGAATAAATTATTCTTTTGTTCCTCCGATGTATACAATATTACTTTTCTCTTAATAAAATTTTGTTGTATTTAATAATTTTAATTCAATTGCACTCACACACACATTAGTAAATTTTAGTTTGCAAAAAAAAAAAAAAATCACAGCTTATTACAAATGCGAATTTGCATCGAACTTCGTATCCGGTGTTTTAGAATTTCATTTTTTGCACTTTTTTATATAAAATTCAGTTCCCCCCCCCCTAAAAAAATCGTGAATTCTCATTTTTTTTAAAAAATTCCATTAGTAACAGTCCATTGGAGGGACAAGGCTTTCTGTGCCGATCATAATTTTCGTGACCCTTGGCGCTGAAGTGCATGCGCAGATAATTCAGTCAGGTTGTCAATGTGACGTGAAACCCTTAGTGTTTAGTCCTCAAGCAAGCTTGGTACTCAATTTATCGATACAATGAAGGATAAATCCCATTAAATTATGAATTATTCGCAATAGGAAAAAAGTTGAACATCCTTAACTTTCGAAGTTCTCATCGCAACTAACTAGCCGAATGGGTTGCAACTAGGGTTTCTTTCCCGGGAAATCATAAGATTTTTGTACTTTTTCCATTCCCGGGAATGAGATTTCGTTCCCGGCAATTGCATTTCGTGGCCAACCACAAGTATGTGATCGAAGTTCCAAGATCTAGATTTACGTGGATAATGTAAGTACTAATACTTAAAACTGTTATTTGTTTAATCTTTTTTTTAAAAAAAATTTCGAATATTTGTCTTTATTATGAGCTATTTAATTGAATCAGCAATTTGAAGAAGGGAATGAACCCAAAAACTGTTTGGGAGAGAATATTTTTATAAGGAATCGTACAATTTTTCTTATTTATTATTTTTCTAAAGTTAACTTTCCTGTGAGATTCTTATATTTATATTTATGTAACACTAATACAGCAATTCCATAAACAAGAAATCGGTAAAACAAATAAAATATCTTAAATACAATAATTAATATGTTTAACGTACCTACATAATCGGCACTTCAGCAGCAAATGAGTTTTCAAGTATATATTAATATTTATCTCTTAGTAGCAACATTAGAGAAAAAATTGATTCAGCTTTGACTAAATAATTTTCAAACGCAGTGAGTCAGTAAAGGAACATTAATTTCAGTAATTATTTTTCAAATTTTCTTTTCTTTGAGATTTTTAATTCACAACATCTTTAACTGGAACATTTTTTCTATGCCTGAGTGATTAATGTATAAATTGCTTATGCTTTCTGAAATCCTATTTCAATAATGAATAATCAATTTATCATATATCTTTTGTACTTTTTAGCTCATTATATAAAAAAGAATTAATTTTGTAATTTATATGTATCATTATTTAAAAATGATTATTGATTTTATTTAAAAATAACTTGTTTTTAACTTTTTTAAAATTTTGATGTATTTCCGGGAACGACAATTACATTCCCGGGATTTGCCGGGAAGGGAAAAACCCGGGAAATCAGAAATCCTAGTTGCAACACTCTGTAGCCTGCGTCATATCTATCGATGCTTAAAGTTTTCTCGTTGGTATGGTGTGAAAATTCGGAGATTGGAGTGCCAGCTCAGATTTCGTTCTCACTTGGCAATGATTCAAAATTACTAATACGAAATGCGACTTTTTTAAAAATTAATTTCATATCAACTACAGAAGAATGGTAATATATTCCTTTTATAGAATTAAGTGGATTGATCAAAATTATTTGTCTTTAATTTCAATCGAATTTTATTGGTTTCAGAAATCGAAGAAAACCGCAAAGATACTAAATTCTAATTTCCTACTTGCAAATGGTTAATATTTCTTTCCATTTTGAATACCGCGTTATAACTGCTAAGATACCGAATATATGCCGAGAGTATGTTTTTTTTCTTTAAAAAAAGCTTTCCCAAAATTTGAGACCCGCGTATAAGCTGAATTGAAAAAAGTTTGTTAAAAACACACATGTACGTTGCCATGCAAGCGAACAAATTGGTGGAATATCTTCTAATAAGATCGCTGTGAGTAGAACACTAACGACATTTTTTTTTATTTGATGTATAACCCTATCGGTGCCTAACACATTTTGTATTCGTCAGTTATCTTGCAAATGAAAAAAAAATTTGATGTGGCCACTTTTTTTTTTTTTTGTATTTTATATTTGGAAATGAGAAAGAGTAGAAATTGGTATGCGGCACGTGATCTTCGGCTTGTTTCATTTGATGGGAAGGAAAATTTCCATGATGAGCACATCCATTCAGATATATCAATGAATAAATGCAAATTTTACCAACAATTCGGAAACTCCAATGCCGAGATATCGACTTTCAAGAATTTATGTGGTTTTTTTTCTTTTCGATTAAAAGTTCTATTCAAAACACTCAACGATTAAAATCACTTGAGCATCATTAAAAAAAAATGTTTTTGTTTTAAAATTGTTTTTGAGAATTCGCGTATAAAAGTCGCCCCCCCCCCTTCCTTTATCTTTAGTTTACGGAAGTTACAAAAATTCGTGGCTTATATAGGGTAATTATTTTTCAAATAGTAATGTTCCCTTGATACATATATATAGTGTCCCGGGTTCGAGTCATGGTACCACAGAAGACCCCTGTAGAAAGGACCGATGCATCAGAAATCGTCGAGGCTCAATGTCCTACCGTTGATGTGGTGTGGTAGTTAAGAAGATGGTGCCAGTTGAAGTGTTCACCCTCGTCACTTGACCGAGGTTCAAAATTACTAGGTTCGTCGCCTATAGCCCTCGTGTTGCTTTATAGTGCGAATAAAAACTAACTTATCCTTTAATATATAGACCAATTTTTGATGATAGGTTTGATCTTGAGGTAATTGTGTGTGTGTGTGTATTTTAAAAAAATGAGAATTGTTGCATTAAAAAAAAACTAATTATCTAAAGTTTTTGTGGTCATCGTCTCGTGGCTGGCGTGTCATGAGTTCAAGCTTAATACTGCTGAAGACCCGCCGTGTAGAGGGGACCGATGCAAGTTTCATCTGTCGAGGCTGAAACGCGGTGTGGTATTATGAGAAGGGAATGTAAGCTCAGGTGTCGCTTTTATCTTTTGATAATGGTTCAAACTTACGTGGTCCATCGCCAATAGCGCTCGAGTAGCTTTATAGTGCGACTTAAAAAAGAACAACCACCCATCTGAAATATTTGATATCGTAACTTTATCGTGTAAAACACATTTATGTTTCCTATCATGATACTGAGAATAATTTTAGCAGCTGATTAATTATATTAAATTAATCAATTTACATCATTATTTAGCACCCTTCGCGTTAGTGTTAGTGAACATTAACGTCGCATTGTTCAGCTATACACGAGGGCTTTTGGCGACGGACCTCGTCATTTTGAACCATGGTCAAATGCCGAGGACGACACCTGAGCTGGCACCCCATCTCCTAACTACCACATCAACGGGAGGACGTTTGAGTTCTCGACATAAAGTGCATAGCTTCCCTACAAGGCGAGTCTTCAGTGGTACTGGGATCGAACTCATGACACGCTACCCATGATCCGATGCCTAGACCACTTGGCTACCGCGGCCACCTGAAATATTTGATATCGTAACTTTATCGTGTTTTATATATTTATGTTTCCTATCATGATACTGAGAATAATTTTAGCAGGGATTAATTATATTAAATTTATGAATTTGCATCACTACACTGGTATCCAAAAGTTAAGCATAATTTATAATTATGTGAATAAAGAAGGAACTGTAAATCAGAAAGGCGGGAAACGTGATATGCGAGTGTAAAATGATTATAAAATAAGGAAGCAATTCAAAAGAATTATAATAATTTTATTATTTAAAGTAGTACTTTGAAAGAAAACTGAGCATAGCAAGGATTCACACTTTAAAGAAAAAATGAAAGAAAACATTAAATAAAATACTGATGCTGCAGTTTAATAAGGCGTGTGGTCACCTCTCTGACAGCCAGGCACGCTGCACAGCGTTTTACCATACTTGCTATGAGATGATGAATGAGTTGTGGGCTCAAACGGTTCCAAGCTTCTTTGAGAGCTCTCTTCAGTTCTGTAACGGAGCTTGGTGGGTGCGAAAAAGCTGCAATTTGTCTCCCGAGCATATCCCATACATGCTCGATAGGATTTAAATCAGGGCAGTTCGCAGGCCACGACAGGCGCTGGATGTTTTCCGTTTCACGAAAGTCATCAATCAGCACCGCTCGGTGACATGGCGCATTATCATCCATGAATATGAAGTCAGGACCGACAGCACCTCGAAACAAGCGAACATAAGGCTCAAGAACTTCGTCTCTGTATCTTTGAGCAGCCACAGACCCCGTGTCAAAAAAATTAAGGTTTTTGCGGCCGTCCATCATGATGCCCGCCCATACCATTACTCCCCTTGATATAAAATGTCTTTCCGTTGTGTTTCGTGGTTCAAAACGTGTTCCAAGTTCTCTCCATATCGTTACCCGCCGAGAATCACTACTCAGACTAAACCGGGACTCGTCATTGAACATCACATTGGCCCACTCTTCCATACTCCAATGTTGATGTTTCAAACTCCAGTTTAAACGAGTGGCCGCGGTAGCCGAGTGGTCTAGGCATCAGATCGTGGCTAGCATAGCATGAGTTCGATCCCAGTACCACTGAAGACCCGCTGTGTAGGGGCGCGATGCACGCGTTAAATCTGTCGAGAGCTCAAGCTTCCTCCCATTGGTGTGGGGTGGTAGTTAGGAGAGGGGGTGCCAGCTCAGGTGTTGTCCGCTACACTTGACCATGGTTCAAAATTACGCGGACCGTCCCTAAAAGCCCTCGTGTAGCTGAACAGTGGGACGTTAAAATTCACTCACTCACTCACCAGTTCAAACGAGCGCGTTTATGCACAGACGTGAGGGGAATGCAAACTGCTGGTCTTCTGGCATACTGGCCAGCATGATTGAGTCTCCTGTAAACAGTTTGTCTCGAAATTCGTATTCCTGTGGAGACTGTGAGCGCCGAACCCAGTGCTCTGGCAGTGCTGCCCCTCTGGCGTCGTGTACTTATTACCAGATATCGGTCTTGGCGAGGGGTTGTGACTCTTGGTCGACCTGCAACTGGTTTTCGGGTAATATCTCCGAAGGAAGGGAAGGTAGGCTCCACCATGCAAACCATTTGCGATCAATGCTTCTTTCGTGTTATGAATCTGCTTCCACTCACGTGATTATTGCCCTGCGAGCATTACACATTAGGGTACCTTTTATTATTATTCCAGCTGAACTTACAATAACAGTTAATACTTCACGGTGCTGATGATCGATTTTGCTTCTTAAATCTCGTCAAAAACTTTTTAACTAAATCGAAAATGTAAATGTTTAATTATTGTCATTAGTAGTAAAAAAATATTCGTTTGGAATTCCTTGTGAAATGTTACCAATTTTCGGGTATTCTTAAATTTTTTTAACAATCATTGTTTTGCATATCAATTACATATTTCCAGTATTTTATGTTTATAATTAAGAAATTTTTGTTTAAAATACAACTTATTTGTACCCAAATGGATCATTTAAATCGTTTTGATCAAAAGTGTTAACAGAACATCCATAAATTCGTATGTTACATGACCGTTTTTAATCTTGCTGAATTGTCATTTTAATGATTTTGTGTAAAATATTAAGGAAACTTTTTCACAAAAGAAGCCATCTAAGAGAAAATTTTTTAGCTGAAAATAAAAACAACATGTAATTATTATTTATAATTGACTTAACAGTAAAGCATAGTGAGATTTTTGATTGCAACCTACATAATTTGTTGAAACTTTGAGTATTAATTCCACCAAAGGTCTATCTTTCGGAACATTGTAGGGCTGCTGCTCATTGAATCAAGGAATTGAATCTCTGAACAATCACGTGGATGAAATAGAGGTATCAGCATTTGTGTCATTTTCAACATTTGATTTGGCTTAAAATTCCTTTGTTCTTCACCAATAGTTGTGAAACAACTTTATTCAGACAAAATTTATTGAATTTATATTGTTCGAATTTTAGGTAATTAGTGCTTCATTTTATCTTTAAGTAATTTAAATCTGCCTGTTTTTAATGCGTTAATATTACTTTCTGTTGCATTTATTTTATGATAAAAACTAATATTCTCAAGCAACGACATCCTTTGCAATATAATGGCGTTTCCATGGGGACTTGGCGAAGGATTGGCGACACAACCAAGTTGGCATTGTTTTTGACTATCATAATTGTCGTCTTGGCAACCATTTGTATAAACTTGGTGACCATATGGAACTCTTCTCGAAATTACTGGTGATATATATGATGGCATGACCTATGACGAAAGTAGAATTTTTGTGTGTGTGAGAAAACGGTGGAAGTTAGCCGCGCAGACTATAAATAGCGGCCGCTTGATGAAACTTATATAGCTGTTGAAGTGTTTTCTTGCCAACGACCGAGAGGTTGCTTGCGGATAATCTTTAATATTACGTACATGTATTTTTAGAAACTAATAGTTGTGTCTGAGCGCTGCAGAAGTTGTGAAGATGTTCTGGAAATTATTGTGTGAATTTTTGTGCTGCATCCTGTATTTTAAGGATTGTTTTTGACAATTAATAGCATAACTCTTGAAGAGCTGTTTTGTTCTTTAGCATAAAGTCCACGAACCCTGACCAACACAACAATATCATTTATATAAATGTTTAAAGCTCAAATATTTTCTTTTAGTGAAGTAATGAGTAAGGTAAGACAATATTAAAATTGGAGAAATTCTTAATTATGATTAGATGGCTAACTTCGATGTAACTTTTGAAGATTAAGTAGTTCATCTTGTTTGGGAATTTCGCTCTTCGTATGGTTCTTTTTAAAACTACTCACTTAAATATGTTATTTGCTATTTTTTCTACATATTTGATGCACAAGTGTAATGATTTTCTGCCGAGAATTTTCTTTTTCCTTCTGCAAAAAAAGAAAAAAATCTGCAAGTCATGACATTTTTATTTTATGCCGTATGATGAACTAATAAATGTGTGCATTTGTTGCATTCATATTTCTTTCTTTGTTTTATAAAAAGCTTAATTCGTGTCTTTAGAATTACATGCTAATGTAAGAAAAACTCTTATAGAAAAATATTTATATATTTTAATTTCTTTTTCTTTAATGTTCACTATTTATAAATTTTTGTGTTATTTGTCATAAAGAAAATATATAATTCATGATCTTGTCTTTGAAACTAATGACAGATTACGGTACATCATTTTTAGATTTATAAATGTGTTTGTTTTTTACACAATGATAAATAGCTATTTTAAAATTTTTTCTAGTAGTTTCAGAAAAGAGATGACGGTCTGGCCATTCTTTAAACTTGTCATCTTTGACGAAAAAATATGACCCAATACACTTTCATGCGATTTGAAAAATGATTTATCAGGAGAAGCATTCGAATTGCATTGAGAGGTAATTATGAGTAGATTGCTTTTATTCGCTGTTTTTTATAAGTTTTATAACTATATAAATGAATTATTTAAGGTAATACGTTAAAATATTATTTTTTTATTTATCTTAATAACATTTTTCCCTTTTAGAATGATTAAAAAAGTGGTCCTATGGTTTAAATCCTTGTGCTATGTGTAAAGTTTTCATTATAAAATATGGGGTGTATCAGTACAATGGTTTTTTACAAACTTTCAGGACAGATAGAATACACTTAGATAATTGAAAATCACAAGCAATGCACAGTCGGAAACGCTTTCCTGGCGTGGTTGTGAAGACTTAAGACTCAAGAAGGAGAGGATACGAATAAGAGAAGAAAACATAAATATTATTCTTAATACAGCAAAAATACTGGGAATTCTTTGACTTATGTATGTGATAAACAGGGACATGGGTCATGGGCCAATTGGGCCCAGGGCCTCGCCCTCGATGTGGACTTCATTTTGCGCGTTTGCGTTCTCTACTCAATATTAATAGGATTATGATCCGGATAATTTTAATGGTCAGATATTATTTCTGAACATATTCTCCGAAAAACAGGAAATTTCAAACTGCATGTTAGCTGCCAAAAGCGGCAAGACTGTATTATTATGTGATGGCCACAGTGGCGGCGCGAGACCTGAACTTAATGTGGGCAAGATACATTTTGTGAGGCCCTCTGGTGGCGTAATAAAAAAACTTTTTATTCATAAAGAAAAAAAACCAAACTTTTTTCTCTTATTTCTTTAGCACATTAAACAATAATGAAAAAAAAAAAAAGAAAGAATTAAAGAAACAGAAATTTTCTACTTTTAGTTTTGCTGAAATCCTTAATGATTGGTTCGTAATTTATCTTAGATTCTATGTCTGCTTCAAAAGATAAAACTACCAAAGCTGAACACCTTTCCTGACCTATTGTATTTCTTACGGAATTTTTTATCAGTTTTAATTTTGAAAAGCTCCGCTCAGCAGAAGCGGTACTTACAGGTATTGGTAACAAAATTAGAAAGACAATGTAAGTATTTGGTAACATTTCTTTCAAATTGTTCTCTATAACATATCGGAGCAGATGTTTCACGTCTGTAATGGTGTTGGGTAAATTTAGGATCATATTTTGTAATTCTTTATATAATTCATAAGGCTGGGGGGGGGGGGAGTCACTGCTCTCACCTACTTGCAGGACTGTATGTAAATCTTGAGAGTTTTTCAGTATTTGCTGTTTTGGGATATTTTTTAAGGTATCCGACTACGTCGGAACTGTTATTTTTCAAAAGTGTATAAAAGGACAATTCTTGTGATATTTAGTGTCACACTTAAATCAGAATACACGGATAAAATTGTCTTAAGAATATTATTACAGTAAAAAATTATTTAGGTGCAATATTTTGGTAAAAATGGAACAGAGTTACCTATTTTAGTAACATTCTCCTTTTATGGAAAATGCTTCTATAATAATAATATTTCACCTAAATATAGCTCAGATATCTGTACAGAGCCTGAACTAGGATTTTTGAAATATATTATTTAGAGTGAGTGAATGATTTTGGGTTTATTGGCGCAAGAGCCGATTTCTGCTATACTGCGCCAAACATTTGTTTTAATATCTGTGGTCTAGACGGGAAGAGAAAGAAAGAAAGAATACATTGAATGACAAGAAAGAGGGTCGAAAATAGAGAAGGATCACTAGGGTACCCTGGGTTCGTGAAGCCCGTGTTTACCAAAGACAGTAAACCCCGTGGGAAAAGGAAAAGATCACTAGGGCACCTCGGGATTGTGACACCCGTACTCACCTAAAGAAGGTGAGCCCCCTGA
Organism: Trichonephila clavata; assembly: GCA_019973975.1. Lineage (NCBI taxonomy): Eukaryota > Metazoa > Arthropoda > Arachnida > Araneae > Nephilidae > Trichonephila > Trichonephila clavata. The sequence continues at coordinate 32,886 of BMAO01025579.1, read as the reverse complement.
GGGGTATATTATTTAGAAGTAGATTTATCCATATATATTTAAATACTACAGAGTGGAGAAATTTTAAGAAAAAAACACTGATAGTAATATTTCAATTCGTAGTAATTGTGAAAATAACGTGAATTTTACAAAAATTCAACTTTAAGCTTCTGGAGAAATCTTTGCTTTATATAAGCAAAATATTATTATTATAAAAGCATTTTTTATAAAAGGAGAATGTTTTGAAAATAGGTAATTCTAAGTTTATTTTTTGCCAAAATATTGCATTTAAATAGTTTTTTATTCTAATAATATTCTTGAAGCAATTTTGTACATGTATCTAAGTGATACTAAATATCATGAAAATTATCCATTTGTACGCTTTTTTTAAATCACAGTTCCGAATGTAGTCCGATACTTTAACTTGTTTAAGTCTTAGAGAGAAAACCAAAATTTTCAAAATGTTGCTTTAAAGACATAAATCTTGAACCCATATATTGCTTATCACAGAATCAACCATGGTATTAAAAAAGTCTGTTTCATGCCGGCTTTTGATAGGTTCTATAGGTTGATCGCTGCCTTCATAATCAAACATTTTTTTCTGGTTTGGCTACCCTTTTATTTTAAAAATTTTTGGAAATCATAACTGCTTTTCTCAATAAACTTACGAGCGTCAGACAAGTATTTTCTGATTCCTGTTTGTCGATACTCTTTGATCCAGATACAAAATGTACGCAAATGTTCAAGGGTAATGCATTAATTTTGGGGGGGGGGGTGCTCATACAATACCATAATTTACTTATGGTATTGACACGAGTTAAAACTCATACCATATATGTAATGTGTGTGTGCGATACGATAAATTCCAAACTGAACATTTCATTTAAAACAGAATCGCAATCACTGAGTGTGTCGGATTGTTCCGTTTTGTTTTTTAAGTTTTCTATGCATTCAACAACATCATCAAATTGTAATAATGCGACCTTCACCGCCTCGATTCTGCTTTCCCACCTTGTGTCTGATAAAGGCTTAATAGTAAGCTTTAATTTATCTTTGATAATTTTCTGGCGTTTTCTGGAACTAAAAATAGCAACAAAAAAAATCTTCTGAATAAAACCAAAAAATGTTGTTGTTGCCACTGACTAATTAGCTGCGTCTACCAATAACAGATTCCAGCTACGACAACCGTAAGGTGGGAAAAATGCCCTGGGATTTATATTTAATATTTGAGTTTTAACTCCACTATTTATGCCTACCATATTTGCACAATTGCTGTATCCTTGTCCATGACAGTTCTGAATATATAAGCCATTGTTTTCTATTTCTATCAGTATTGCATTCGTTAAATATTCTCCAATCGTTTCAGCGACAGCAAAAAGTCCGATCAAGTTTTCTCCTATACTTCCAGCTGATGAACTACAATATCTTAAGATTACCGATATATGTTAAGTTATACTACAGTCTCTAATGCAGTCGATTAAAAAAGAGAATAATATATTTTGCCTCTTTTCTCCCACCAATCACTTCACTGATAACTGTGTTTGACATGATTGTGATCAATTCATTTTGAATATTGTGGCTTAGAAAATGGTGTGCAAGTTGTTTATTAATAATACGATTCAGGTGTTCCTGTAAAGTCGGATCATATTTAGATATCAATTTAAATAAGTCCTCGTGAAGTTTCCAGAATTCTTAGTGTCTTTGTTTTTTTGAGAGATTCTCTATGATCTCTAAACGCCAGATTATGATAGGTTAAGAAATTTGACACCAATTAATCTCTTAAACAAGTTGTACCAATGTTTCTGAGATTCAAGAATTCTCCTTTCGTTTTCTCGGTCTAATGTTTTTTTCCGTGCTTTATTCCCTTCTCTAATGTTATTCGTTAGAACATATAGGCCGTATATTGTTTAGCATTCTCATGTCTGTGTAAAATACTAATTAAGTGTTTCCAATCACAGCACCCTTCCTGTACCATTTGAGTTTGTGAATTGCCAAATAGTCTGCATGGAAAGCAGAAAACTTTATTTTTAAAACTTGAATAAACCAAGCAGTGACGACGTTGAGTTTCACCATTATTTAGTTTTATCGTGAAATGAAAATTGGAAAAGTGTCTATGATCATCACTTTTTTAGGATAATATTCATCACTGTTATTTAACTGCTGTGTGCGACCGCTTTGAACAACATCGTGACCAGTGAGCATCTGTCATGGGAAACGTACACAATCCTGGGTCAAAACTGAAAAATGCTTGCTTTACTATGTCATTGGCATCTCTGTTCACAGGTGAAGAACTAATTTCAATCTCTTCTTGATTATGACTTGTTACTCAACGTGAACACAGAAATCCCAACGTCAGATTATGATTGGCAAACTTTTGATCCTATTTCTATTTCCGAATTTCGTCGTTCGGTATCAATAGTGGGAGCCCTGGAGTAACTTCCAAATTCAACGGAGACTCGGATATGGATAAATGTTGAGAATTCAAAGGAACCGATTAATTTGATTCTGTACTGCCAGATTCAGTCTGACCGAGAAATTTCATCATACCTGGACTTTAAACCTAGTTGGATGCAACTCTTTCGGCTTTTCTGTTTCTTTTTGCCGCACTTTTTCTCCTTTTATCTCTATCTTTCTTAGTGCCTAAGACTGGCATGATTGATAAATTATGAAAATTGCCCAGTACCACTATTATTCATTCTCACATCAAATACTTTTAAGATTTATAATATGAAGTTGAAAGATGAAGTGAGACTGCGTCTGCATGCGATGCTTTAATTGGTTTCCTAGTGATGGGAAGTCCTCAACTATGACCCGTCTATGGCAGCTCCCCGCGCGATAGCAGCTTAACTCCAGCTAATGTTGCCAGACTAAATGTGAACAAATGAGAGGAAACGACAAAATTGAGAAATTTATAATAAAAGAAAATAGAAAACAACATTTTCACGAATTATTTATTCATATGCTTTCATGCACCGATAAACAGAATATCTTTTTTTTTTAAAGTCACTACATAAATTTTTCAATATCTTTTGCAAAAAAAGAGATAGAGTTGAGAATTTTCTAATTTATTAATTATAAAAAACCCTGTGACGTGCACTTCTGGATTTTCCTTACATTTCGTTTAATTTATTTCGGCTCTGAGGCGCGAGGCCCTATGCACCACGAGGCCGTGGACAGTGGTCCACACCGCCCATGCCTTACGCGGCCTCTGGATGGCCATTGTCACTGGCGTAACTAACCCTGAGGGAGCCCAGTATCAAAATTCCTTCGGGGACCTTTTTTAGATATGAGAGGCTTGTTAGTGGGACTGTAGTTACACATGTTGGGGCCCCTGTAGCTTGAGGATCCCGAATCATTTATACAGTGGTAGCGACGCCTCTGGCCATTGTCCATGTCTAGGCCTAGGCGTAATACCATAAACAATCATTCAACTCATTTAGTTGAAATGCGCCTGTTGGTTTATGAGTCGTGCATATTTATTTGTTTCACATTACCGATGTACTATTTGACAATGCATGCTATTTTCTGTCTACTTTTGAAGATCACAAGTAAGGCCTACTTTTGCATAAGGCCCCAGGGCCGCAAAATATCTTAAGATTTTTCTGGGCACAGGGTCTCTAGAAGTCTTAAGGCGTCCCTAGTGATAGATGGCTCTATGTAAACCGAAGCATCAGATGACGATGCATGCTCACACGTGGCTTTTGCTGCCGCGCTCACTATGAAGCTTCATTTCACCTGCGACAGAGTGGTAGCAGGATGGAACGTTACACTAACGCTGAGCTCGCTGATATGCATTTGGCAAGGGGGCGCTGATTGCTATAGATGAGCCGCACATTGATTGTTCGCCCAGCGTTACCCCAGAGGCAAATTCTCAGCTACGCCTTCTTTGAACTCTTACACCAGACATTACACGACAGCGAATCCTTCTTCGTGGACAACACAGGAACGTGAGCGAAGAATAAGAGCACCAAACAAGGAGACATTGCTGTATCTGGTGCAGAACAACCACGTTACCAGTAATAGGCTATAGTCAGTCATGTCGGGATTTCCCATATAACTGTCTGTCGGATCCTGTATACCAGTGGTTTTCAAACTTTATCGAATCATGGATTTTTTAGAGCTATTAAGAATTTTGGGGGGACCTTACCACACGTGCGTGCGCGTACACTTAGAAAAATATATCTTAAAATATGCTTAAAGTAAATCAACATGTTATGTGCATTTTATATATATAAAAGAAAATTACAGTATTTCTTGCTGAGTTTTGGTTTATATTTATATAATTTAACCATTAATAATATTATTTTGTATGCCTGCATTTTCCCCCCCAAATGGAAAAGACTAGCTGTCTTAAGTTGTCTAGAGTCACACGTGATACGCTGCGTTTATTTCGATTCTATATTTTGTTTTGTTGCCACATTCGTTAAAAGATTTTTCACTTAATTACTTATTCTGATAGACATTTAAATGCTCTGGCTGAATAGTGTTTCGTGAAATATAACCTCCCCTAAGATTATCATCTCCCCGTCTACCGTTACTTCTTTCTGGACGTGTAGGTGGATTAACGAATTCAAAAGGCATCTTTACAAATCACTATATTTATTGATATCTCTTAATCAGGGAAAGTTGCACACACACTATTCAAATTTAAGAACAATAAAACACAGTGGAGAATGAGAAGGGGTAACTATTAGCGGAACTACGGAATCTGAACTGAATCCACGAAAGATCAGCACACACAATTACAATTAACACACGTACACGTATTTATAATTTCTAAGTCACTAACCTGATTCCTATACTTCGGCAGGTTCGTCATGTAGAATAATTTGGTTCAGGTTGGATCACAGATAAAAGCTAAGATTCTCTCTCGACTTTACAAATTCAATCTTCAGCATTACTCGTCGCGTTACTTCACATTAAATTTGTCAACAACTGCGAGTTGATTTACCGATGCTTCAATTAACTTTACTTTAAAATTCTAACTCTTCACTTTACTTCTCTCTCTCTCTTTCGCTTTCACCTTCCACGTTAACTCGCGAAACCCGAACTTATATAAAATATCTCATTTGCATAAATCACGCTTTGGCTCCCGGTGGAGATTGGTTGAAATAAATAAAAATTGAAAGAATAATTGAAAGGATTAGTGAAGACCGTACAGATCCGTCACAAGTGTAGTTGGTTAGACACTGACCTTCTGCCCCCCAAGTTTTATGGTTCGACCCTGGCCCAAGTCGGGGAATTTTCCTGATGTAAAAAAAAGAATAACAGTGTCCATGTCGTATGATTATGCAGCATGTTAAAAATTCCTAGAGAGCCTGTTTGACTTGAGTGCACTCGGGGAAGTTCCTTGTACAATTTCGCATCGTTAGAACTCAGGGGTCTCCCTCTGAGATGAAACTGGGCGTCAAAATGACGTTGTGGCAATAGGTTTCCATCTATATGATGCCAACCTGAAAAGTGATACCAGTTCTCGGGGAAAGTTTGTTCAAGTAATTACCAATCTCCCACCCCATTTGAAAATGGAAGAAAAAAAAACATTTAGATATTTATAACTGAGTGAAGCAAGCTTTCTGATTTATTATAGTACTCGAAAATTTTTTTTCCATCCATGCTCAATTTTCTCTATTGAAAAATATTCTTTTATATTTTTAATTGAAAAATTGAGATCCACTATATACGTTTAAACTCTGTCCTTTAAAATCAATTCATTTTCATTTAAATTCTTTCATTAGAAAGTTGTTAGTTTCTCAAGACATTGCTCATCATCCTGTTTGAGATACAAATCGGTGTTAATTCTAAAAGAACAATGCATTAATATTTTTCTTTAATTTTTCATAATATATACATTGAATATATTTACTTCATTTTGAATAGCAATCACGTCTGCTAAATAAGATAACTTCGCACCATATTTCATCACATAATTGCAACGCTTGTAATGAGTTGATTCATTTAAAATAATTAATCTGAATTTCAAATGTATAAGCAGGGTTCTATATTTTCTGGATAATTCTACTCATAATAAAGCAAATAATCTGGAATTTATTAAATTGCTTTCATAAAATTTATCTCTTTTACAACACCGTGCAAAAAGCTTTTTAATGCATTCTTTATTTATTTTACTACCGTGATACACTATTCTAAATAAGATGTTATGATTAAACTTCATTTTTTTTCTTTCTCTGGTCTTTTGTATGCTTATTAGAATCGAAGATGGGATATTCACTCTCTGTGCAAACAAAAAATGATTCCCATAGAATATTTTCTGTTTTATCATTGACTTGGAGGATCTAAGTCTATTTTCTATTCCTTGGTTTCACATAAAGTTACTGGCCTTTTAAACCAGTTGATCTGAGTACTTGTCAAGTACTCGTAGTTTCAAGCGAAATTAAAAAAAAAAACTATTGACTGAATTCTATAGAAATTTTTATACAGCACATTTCTTTTAACTCTCTATACATCTTTTCTTTTTTAGAACTAGCTTTATCGGAAGGACAATTTTACTTTTGTTGTAAATTATATTTTCCTTTCACAAAAGCACTTTATAAACAAGCAGTAAGCAGTCTATCTGGATAAAATTACTAATTTAGCAGGTGTCCACACATTTATAATAGAAATAAAAATTCAAATTTTACGTTTGTTGTTTCCTTTCTTTATTAAGCAGAATATTTTTGCTACGTAAAAAAAACAAAATTGCCTCAAACGATACTTTAAACATCAACTGAACACAAAAATAAAGAAGTTGCTAAATATATTGCTATTTAATTAAATTATTTTAAAATATGAGAATCAAAGTTTGAAAATTAAGTGTTCGATTACCTTTACGTGGCACTCTTTCCCCTTCTTCTGCAGTGTCTCTAAAAGTGTTCGTACACATGCAATTTTCTAAAAAAATGTCATAATTTCAACTAATAAAAATTAATGTATCGGAATCATCTGCAACTTGCTCTAATTAGAGTGACATTATCAATTTTAAGACAAAGTATATTTAATTTTTTTAAAAATAATAATCAAAAACTACTAAAAAATTACGCCAAGAAATTCTATATACACTTTTAAAAAATCTGAACATTCTTAACTCTTGAATTTTTTTGTAATTTTTACTTAGTAGGATATCTTTTTTAGCCTCCCCGACAACTTTTAAACATCTTGGTATAGATTTCATCAGGTTTGTTTTTGTAATTTCTGCATCAATGTTCCTTCATTCTTCTGTAATTTTTTACTTTTTGTTCCATTTTTTTGGATCTGATATCTTTATAATTCTAACTTAAACTTCTCATCATATATGTTCAACTGGGATTAAATCAAGAGATTTAGGAAGTGTTTTCAGAGAATTTGGAGACAGTTATATAGAGACACAAGAGGAGTACGTTGAGAGTAGTACAATGGGCTCATTACCTCATTAAAAATGAATTCGTTTCTATTACCTAAAATTTGGGTGGTTAATTTCAAATCGTTCTTTAAAATGTGTGTTTAAATAAAGCTCATGATTCATAATACCATAAAAAAAAAACCAAAATACCTATTCTTAAAGCCGATATACACATCCCCCTCTCCACACACAAAAACACCTTCACCACCATGCTTCATTGTTCCAATTAAATTCTTGGGATTAAGTTCCTCACTTTTTCTTCTCCGAACTACTCTGAACCAACAATGTTGAATATGCTGTCATCCCAATTAATTTTTTGTCAAGGTTGAATTTTCTGATATTTAATTCTGGTGTATTAATTTTTATTTGGGGGTCGAAAGTATTAAGATTTTAGAAAATTGCAAGTGTACGAACACTTTTGAGGCCACTGTATACATTGTTATTTCTAACGAACTTGAAAAAAAAATAGGTTTTACTATTTAGATGTAAATGTGATTTATAGGGAGAAATGTTATTTTTTCCCTGTAAGCAAAATTTTAGAAATTCAGTACATGGTTTTTTTTACAAATTTCTAAAATATCCGATAAACTCTGAGAGCCACCATTCTTAGTATAATTTCAAGCAATTTGTGTATAAAATGTTTTTTTTTTTCGTTTCAATTTATCACGCAATTTTAAACTCACTTTTGTTCTTGATTTTGACAGTGAGAGCATCAATGATATACCAAACTATCCGATATTAAATTTATGTAATTACAGTTTAAAATTTCTGTTCACCAGTTCCAAAAATATGCAATAAAGATTTTCCATAAAATTGTTTGAAAATGTAAGAAATGAATAATTTTTCACTTTGATTAATAACATGTCTGTTTTTTAGAAATATTTGAGCAGCTATGAGCATTTTAGGAAAATTGTGAATTTAAAATTTTATTCCAGACATTTCTTATAGGTAGTATTTTATCGAAAAGGAAATTAATATTTAAGTAATGGTGAATTATTAGTTAAATGTTATTTAAAATTTAAGGGAAAAAAAAGGAAAATTAAATGAGAGATACTAACGTTAAAATCTTTTATCAAACGTGGTTACTGCAGCGAATCCTTACTCTTTTTTTACTGATAGATAATATAAGCACAAAATAATTCATTTATTCATTCACAAACGATATCCGAAGGCAAGGTAAAGCGATTTTCATGAAATAAAAACGCCAGCTTCTTAAGCGAAAACGGTGTCCGAAGACAGGGTAAAACTATGTGGACACAATAAAAACGTCACCTTCCTAAATGAAGACGGTGTCTGTAGACAAGGTAAGGCCATGTGTCAGCATCCTAAGCTAATATTGTTTCATAAGACAGGGCAAAGCTATGTGTCGGTATCCTACGTAAGGACGGTTTCCTAAGACAGGGTAAGGCTATGCGTCAGCACCCAAAGCAAAGACGGTTCCTTAAAGCTATGTATCAGCATCCTAAGTGAGGACGGTCTCAAAAGACAGGGTAAAGGTTTGTGGATACAATAAAAACGTGAGCTTCCCAAGTGAAGATGGTTTCCTAATGCAAGGTAAAGCTGTGTTAATATAATAAAAACGCGCGCGCGCGTCAGATTCTCTCTCTCTCCACTTTAATATAATCGGAACACAATCGTACAGTATTAGTGAGTTTGAACTTACTTTTTAATTATTTCTCGACAGTTTCAAATGAACAGATAGTTTTTAATGCATCTCAGTAGTGGTATATTTTACGATTTCATCAAAATATTTGTAAGTAAAAGTGGTTGAGCTATTGAAGGCTGTATATGCTGTTAATTATTTTTATCTAATTATATATATACATAGAAATGAATTATTTAAATCCGTTCAATCAGATGTCATTTCAAATTTTCAAAGATTTAAGAGTTCTAGGGCATATTTGAAATAGTAAGATAACACAATCTCTGTTTTTGTGATATATATTTTTAATATTATATATTTCCCAGTATATATTTTTAATATTCCCGGCGTCAAATGTGGGCAAGAAGCCAAGCACGGGCGTCGGATAAATAATAAAAATATCTCTAATAGAGCTAGATTTTTGTATAATTATAATGATGATACTTTAGTTACTCTTCAGAACTACAAAAATAACCTTTTTCAGTTCAAGAACTTTTTCTTTTTCTTTTTAGTTGCACAGGATATAAATTTTAGTATCTCGTAATACATATTTTCTTTTAGATAACATTTTTTAAATAAGAGATTACTTAAATATATAAAATATTTTACACACGAACACACATATATATAAAATGAGGCACACAAAATAGTTAACGAGTTATTTGATAAAAATATCATTGTGGATAATTTCCTGGAAAAAATAATAGAACAACTTTTTAAATTCTATTTTTTTTTCATATCTAAAATTATTTTAAAATATTGGGCACTATTTAGGAAAAAAAATTTTTTGGTTCATTATGTACACAGGCATCTTCTACAGAAATATAACAAATGTAGAAGAATATAGTTCAATTCAATTGTGCACATATAAGGTACTAATTTAATATTAGGTCGTTACCCGCCAAATTGTTTCGAATTTTCGCCAAGTTGGGAGTTTACTTTACAATATGGTTATACTAATTTTTATCGTTTGGTAATATGTTTGTTGCAGTGTTTTCGCTTATGATCTGTACTTTATTGGTTTATTTTTATTGTGTATGTTAATCCTAAATTAATTTTAACTAATTCGATTTTTTTAAAAATATTTTTCCATTTTTATATAGTATGCTATTTTGTTGCAGTATTCTATTTTTGTAATTTCCGTTGGATAATGAATATCTCAGAAATTACTTGTGAAGTACCAGGATTATTTTTTAAACAGAGTATGAGTTCCTTGTTAATTTTTTATGGACTAATTGATTTACCAAATTTGCTTTTTGGTGAATTATATTTTTCTAAGGGTTGGAAATTTCTTTTTTTCAATCTTAATTAAGATTTTACTGATTTCCCCGAATGGGAAATGTTATAAATCTGGTGAAGACGTAACAAATGTTTCTCAAAAAAGTAATAAATTGGTACGTCGAATTTTTTTACTACGAACTTATAGTGTAAATTTTAACTGACATAACGATAAATCTATCAGACGAAATTCTTTTTTTTTATGTTAGTAAATAGCGAATTTTTACTGTTTTATTGTTAATAAATTATTTCCTAATTTTTTTTACATCCCATAATAAAGTCGCTCTTCTTAGTATTTAATTCTAATTTTGGCCTCAAATTATTTATTTTGAATATTTTAATGTTTTCGCTACATTTAATTGTTTTCTTTTTCGTCAATTTAAAATTCCTCACATTCAGTTTCTTTATCCTGGTACTTATACTCTTCCGCGCCTATTTACATGGAAAATGTAAGCAAATATCTTTTTATATATGTATTCCATTTTTTAAATCATTTTAAATTGTTGTAATTCTACAGTTCCCAGTTGCTTCATCAAAAAATTCAGTAATATTTTTTTATTCTTTACAATTCATTTTTTAAGTGAGAGGTAGAAATTTTGAATAAAATCCACGTTCCGTCTAAAGCCTATTTGGCGTGATTTTAATAGCTCCTAAGAGTCTTATAAGCCCAGTGGCTAAGTGATAGCGTTTCGCTCTTCCCCTCCACAGGTCCGGGGTTCAAATTCCGTGGTGGATTTTCATCTCTTCAGGGGATCGATAAATGAGTGCCAAGTTTGCTTGGGAACTAAGCACTGGGAGGTTCACGTCAGACAGACCACCTGGCCGAGATATGTTCTCATGCACCTCAGCGCCCAAGGTCATGTATAATTAGATGGGATAGTAGAACTTGACGCTCATCGGCTGTTGTGCCACTGAGTTAAGTTTAAGAGGCCTTTTATGGAATACAAATAAATTGGCGTAGATTAAAAAGAATTAAATTTTTCCTTTTTTAAAAAGTACATGTACGCTTGAAATGAATGAAAGATCCAAAAACTATAATAATTAGGTGACCGACCACAACGCAGTAGTTGTGTTCAAAATCGCAGAAAATTAGTTTTATTTATGTATAGATACCGCTTTATGAATTCGAATAAGTACAAATCTATATGCTGTTGGGCAGTTCCATTACGCGCGATCGCGTTTCTTATTTCGCTCAATTCCGTAGACCTTCGGATGTACTTATGTATTTGACCGTATTTTTGGAAATACTTTATTACGTTCGCTTCCGTAGAAAATAGGTTCCCAATTTTAATCCTTTTTCATATTATTTTCGATCAAGATTATTGTGCTTGAACATGTGCGAGAACAGTAGAGACTATAAATAAATTATAGTTTGAAAAAAACTAAAAAACACGCTTTTATACCGAACCGAACTAAAAAGTAAAAAAATAATTCTTAATAAAGAATTATTTTTTTTTACTTTTTAGTTTGATTCAGTATTAAAGCGTGTTTTTTAGTTTTTTTTTCAAACTATAATTTATTTTTAATTTTTTAGTTCGAACTACAATAAAAGCGTGTTTTTTAGTTTTTTAAACTATCATTTATTCATTGTTGAATTTATCCTTGAGTTTGATGTTTGAAGCTGGAATTATATACGTGGCTGTGGAATTAGTCTTGGCTCTTCAATGGATATTAATTAACGGGTCTGAAGTGTATTTATTCTCTCCGTTTACGAGGCCTCGGATCGTTATATTAGATTCTGTCTCTTTTGAACAGGTCAAACAAATAAAAGTGTGTAAAGAAGAAAAAGTTCGAATTACAAAATTTTTTAATGTATCATGCTTTTTTACCGATTAAATATTATAAAATTCCTCCTTTTTGTTTTCTTTTTTCACATTTTCAAGCATTGTCATCCACTTCCGAGCTATAGTCCGAATTTCAAGTCTCTAGCTCCTCGGAAAGTCACACAGTTTAAAATCAATTACAAAATTTCACCCGGATAGACACTAAAGAAAGCGAGTCGTTTTTTATCATTTCTAAGCGTATTGCTTTATAAAAATAAAAAATATTTAGCAGTTAGAACGCAAATTATTTTTTTTCACATGCTCGAATCTTTTTTTTTATTTTCATTTTCAGAAAAATGTTTATATTATGGTTAGAAATATTGCTAACACACACACACCCTCCACTTTCTCAGATACAGAACACTTCTTTTAACCGCAAGTGTATTTTATACTTGCATATATAATTAGCGTTCAATTCAAAACACTTTAGGGTTACACCTTATTCTTTTAGTTGCCAAATCTGAAAATGATGTAGGAAATTAGTCGCTATGTCTGAAAATGGTATATGGAACTAGTCGCCAAATTTAAAAATGATATAGGCAATAAGTCGCTAAATCTGGACGTAATATGTGGATTTGTCGCCAAATCTGATTATCCTTATTCCTGACGATCCTCATAAAGACAATGGAACAAAATTATGTAATTATTGTATTGTCATCGGTCCTTGACAAGTGTGCGAAATTTCGAATGCATCCGATCTTTTTAAGTGGGTAAAAATCGAGTTCTAAGATTCCGTTACATGCAAGTGAAACTTATAAAAGCGTGTTAAAAAGATTACTTTTCGAGGGTGCTCTAGCAAAACAATAATGCGTTTGAACAAGGGTAGGAATGGTTTTCCTTTACTGGCGGCAGATCGAGGCTTTTGACGGCGTTATAATAAGTGAATATCCATATTTTTAATGTATTGTACTCTATTCATTTATGATACATATCTCAATCATCACTAAGATATTTATCATTGTACTAATACATTTGTTGGATCTTTGCATCAAAATTAAAATTATTTTTAAGGAAAATATTTTTAAAAAGTATTGTTTCAGAAAATTAATTTGGCGACATGGTTTGAGTTATTTTTTTTTCAGTACTGATGTTCATCGTAGTTTAATTCAATATAAGCCTTTTTTTAAATTTATATTATTAGCTCACTCTCCTATATATTTATCTTTATACATAAAAATTACGCGTCACAGTGTTTGTCTGTCACATTGTGGAACTGAGCCAAATCGTACTGTCGCCTGCATGGTGCTCAAAGCTACGGCTAACAACAGGCGTACCATCTAGCCCGATACCATGATGAATTTCGTGGGCCTCGATCTGACTACGTCAGACAAGTGGCATTAGTAACAACAACAACACTAAACTTTCAGGCACAGCTTTCAGGATCAATAGAAAATTTTGCATTGACTCGGTGGCATTGGTTCCACTGCAATTGGCATTCAGGCATTTCTGCCACTTTTTTAAATGGTTGACAAATTGCAAATTCAGAATTCCACAGCTGCCATTAGACATTCCTGAGAAACCTGACGCAATGCGTAACATTAAAAAAAGTGGAATAGCTACGGTATTGCAAAGGAGTTGCATAATCTGCAATGAGTATACTATGGCTCATAAACACTCGCTCGAAGCTTTACATAGAGCTTTGTAAGATTTAAATGGCAACGAAAAAATATTCGTCGGTGCTGTCCTTTTACTGTCTGGTGATTTCCAACAGACATTGCAAGAAATTCCTTGCTCCACTTTTGCTCACGAGATTAACGCAAATTTAAAACAATCGCTTTTATGGTGAAACGTTCAAAACATCGATTGGCCACAAACACACGAGTTGAATTGCAAGATAATCAATCAGCGCAAGTATTTTCTAACCGGCTGCTGGATATTGGAAACAGTGAAGTAGAACTACATGAAACTACACAATGTTTCAAATTGCTATACAATTTCTGTACTGTTGTTCAGACAAAAAAAAAAAAGGAACTGACTAAGAGTGTCTTACCGGATATACTATATAATTATCTAGGTAATGACTGACTCTGTAATCTTGTTACTTTGGGCAGAAGAAAAATGTTGATGTTGACGAAATAAACTTCCAGATACAGAGGTGTTGCCAGGTGATGTAATGCTTTTTAAATCAATCGACCCCATATTTGATGAAAACGAAACTAAAGTTTTTTTAATTCCCTGGATATATATTAGGAATGCTACCTCACAATCTTCGGGTGAATATTGGTTCTCTGGTTATTCTGCTACGTAACTTAAATCTACATAGATTATGTAACGGTACACGTTTGGTCATCAAAAAAATTACCGCGAATCTTCTTGAGGCAACCATTTTGATTGTAAAGCTTAAATGAGAAATCGTCTAGTTGCCACGTATTCCCCTGATACTTTCAGAATCTCCAATACCATTTAAAAGACTTCAATTCCCAATTCGTTAGAATTTCGCAATGACCATTAATAAATCTCAAAGCCAAACAGTGTCCATTTGGGGCTTGGACTTAGAAAATTCATGTTTATCGCTTGGACAACTATATTTATGTTGCATGCTTACATGTGGTGAAACCATAGAATCTACTTTCGTAAGCAAAAGATAAGTTACCAAAAATATTTTGCACCGATTAGCAAATAATTATATTAAAATTAGTTATTGTTATAATTTAGAAGGATAAAAATAATATTAAAAATTGCTATAAATCAACACTATTAACCTCATTTATAATATTAAATCTTCATATGTTGTTACTAACAACTTCGTAAGTAATTCATGCATTGTACTATACTGAACTAGATGAATAAAATGCAAAATTAAAAAAAAAACATTATGCTCTTTTATGTTTATTCTCAACTCACCAAAATTGTATGCAAAAATTAATTTGACTGCATTGAATAGCTTAGAATATTATAAACCAACGAATTAAAACAAAGCCGCAGCAATGCGTGGCCGGGTCAGCTAGTATATATATATACTAGCTGTTACCCGCCCGCTTCGCTGGGTATTTCATGATGCTTTATAAATTTTTACTGCTTATATATATGTATAAATTATTGATATCTAAGTCCTAGCATTAAGAATTCGATTGTATTGAAAAATATACCTGTAACTGTCGCCTGTTGATAAAAAAAAAAGGGCAGAACTCATCTAATTTGTATTTTCCAAAAATCTCAAAATTGAAGTATAGAATGATGTTTGCTTTTTCGTAACCTAAAAACCAAATGGATTCCCGCAAAACCAATTTTCGCGGTGGATCTCTACTCCATAAATTGAACATGAAAGCCAAATTTCAAGTCTAAATGAAACAGAAAAAAAAACAAAAGTTTTACTATCAATATCCCCATAATCCCGTTGAGAGCCGATTTCCAAAATAACCGCTCTTAGAGGATTTCAATTCAACAAAAGAAAAATGCAAAGCAAATTTCATTATTATAGTCCTTGTAGCTCGAAAAAAGGATTTTTTTATGTCAATACGTCCCGGTAACCCCTGCACCCCTCCGCAGAACTTGATTTACTTAAAATACATTCTTAGTGCATCCCTATTCAACAAAAGAAACATGCTTAAAAAATTTCAAGTATATGGGTCTAACAATTAAAAACAGGAATTTTTTTCTGTAACTCCTCTTGAATCCTCGCAACCATCCTTGGGGTCAATTTTCGTTTTACTCTTTGTTAGAGGAATTATATTCCATGAAAGGAACATGCCTACCAATTTTCAAGCAGGATGATCAAATAGTTTAAAAATGGAAATATTTATCGATTACGCCTCTTAATCTCCCGAAATTAAACTTGGTAGTTGATATTCGCAATACCCATTTTGTAGCGGTTCTCTACGAAAGGAATCTGCTTATCAAATTTCAAGACTGTACGTCTAATAGTTTAAAAATGGGGATAGTTATCTATAACGCCACTTCAGTGTCTGTTTTCACAAAACCCATTTTGTAGGGGAAATGCACTCTATGAAAGAAATCTGCTTAGCAAAATGTGTGCGTCCAATAAATTAAAAATGCAAAAAAATTATCAATAACGCCCCTTGAACCCCAGCAACGCCACCTAGGGGTCTATTTTCACAAAACACATTTTGTAGTGTATCTCTATCCTATGAGAGGAATCTGCTCACCAAATTTCAAGACTGTGCGTCTAATAGTTTAAAAATTGAAATAATTACTTATATCTGCCCTTAGGGGTCAATTTTCCCCAATCCCGTTTTGTAACGGATATGTACTCCATGAAAGAAACATTCCTACCAATTTTCAAGCAGGTAGGTCAAGTAGTTTAAAAACGAAAATATTTATCTATTACGCCACTTAATCCCCCGCAACGCCACTTAGAGGTCTGTTTTCACAAAACCTTCTTATAGCTGATCTCTACTCTATGAAAGAAATCTATTTATCAAATATAAAGACTGTGCGTCTAATAGTTTAAAAATGGAAATAATTATCTATAACGCCCCTTAAGTCCCGCAACGCCACTTGGGGGCAATTTTCACGAAACCCATTTGTAGCGTATCTCTACCCTATGAGAGGAATCTGCTTACTAAGTTTCAAGACTGTACGTCTAATAACTTAAAAATAGGAATTTATAACGCCCCTTAAACCCCCCACCCCCGCAACACCCCTTGGGGGTCAATTTTTTAAAAACTCATTTTGTAGCGGATATTTACTCCATGAAAGAAACTTACCTACCAATTTTCAAGCAGGTAGGTGAAGTAGTTTAAAAACGGATATATTTATCTATTACGCCCCTTAATCCCCCGCAACGCCACTTAGAAGTCTGTTTTCACAAAACCCGTTTTGTAACTGATCATTATTCTACGAAAGGAATCTATTTATCAAATTTAAACACAGTGCGTCAAATATCTTAAAAATGAAAATAATTATCTATAACACCCCCTAAGCCCCTGCAACGCTACTTGGGGGACTATTTTCACCAAACTTATTTTATAGCGGATCTCTACTGTATGAAAGGAATCTGTTAAGCCAATTTCAAAATTGTACATTGAGTAGTTTAAACATGGAAACAATTATTTATAACGCCCCTTGCGTTTCGTATTTCGGAAAATCCGTTCTTAGCTGATGTCTACTCTGAAAGGAACATGTCTACCAAATTTCAAGTATGTAGGTTGAATAGTTCCAGAGATATCGATTAGTCAGTCAGTCAGTGAGTGAGTCGTTTTTCTCCTTTATATATATATATATTTATCTTGCTCCAATTTTCGATCGTTAATAAAATATTTTCTATTCATCCAATCAAGTTCAAATAAATTTTTTTAAACTTGTATTGGATGACACTTGATGTTAATTCAGTTTTTTCAAATATTAATTCATTAAATACCGGTTAATTAAGTAAATTAAATTAATTACCTATTTTCGACACCAACTTAGATTCGTCTCCATTGTTGTAACAATGCAACTATTAAAACATTGATAAAAGTTGGCGTCAAAAACCGGCTTTTCAGCCAAACTAGCCAAACCGGGTGTGCATTGCAACAACGCAGACAAATCATGCTCTTTTTTCAATTCCTACTGTTTTTTCGTTTTGTTTTTGTTTTAACATTTATAAACCCCGTGCACCACGCAATGTATAACCAGGGGGGTATACAACGCAGACAGAAGAAGGGATTACAACACAAACATCCATGCCTTCTCCGGGATTCGAACCCAGTCCCTACGGCACCGCAGTCAGCTTTACTGACCACTATACCGGATGGGCGGCTAATTCCTATTATTAGTTCACTCTCTCCCTATATATATATTTATTTTTAAAAAATATATCTGTTCAAATTTTTAATCGTTAATAAAATACTTTCTATTCATCCCTTCAAAGCAAGAATTGACTTAATTTTTTTTATATTACTTGTTTTATCTGTTTGGGATATTTGAGAATTCTGTTTGTACTAATTTAATTTCATCTCTCTCTCTCTCTCTCTCTCTTCCGTTGAAGGCTATCTAATATATACTTTTTATGGTAGTATTTTATGAAAGGCTTTATTATGCGTTTAATATTTAAATTGATTTTTTTCAACTGATTTATTTGTTTCATGTCAACCCGAAAGAGCACAAAACTTACTATTGCTATTATTTTTCTGTTATAGTTTCTACTCAGATTTTCATACATTAATTCTTATTTATCTTTTAAGCATGCTAACTTTTTCTTCTACCCTCAAATATGTGTGTGTGTTTTTTTAACCATTCATTACTGTGCATTAAATTGCAGCTTTTTTAAAATTATGCAGGATCACTCATTAAACAAAATTATTTAAAATTTTTGGAAACACTATTTTGTACGGGTTTAATCCTTCTTAAAATACTATTCTTTCTATTATACTTATTACATGTTATTCGTGCGAATAACAGGTATTATAGCCATTCAGAATTAATAATGGGATATTAACCCTCATCTGCAAACAACTTAAGGCTATTTATAAAATATCAGCTTAAATATCATCGACAGGAAATCTAAGTCTCAATTTTTTATTTCTAGGTTTCACATAAGATTATTTTTGCAGAATTACCTTTTAATCCAGCTGATCTGAGTACTTTTAATTATAAATTCGTGTGTTTTTATATAATTATTTATAATATCAAGTTTTTTTCTCAGTTGAACTTTCTGGAAGAATTTTGTATAACGACTTTTTTTTAACTGTAGGAGTCGTTTTATAATAAGGAACCGAGACTATCAAAAGGGTTGTACCAGATTTTTTGAACTGCTTGATAAATTTATAGGATTTATTTTAAAGGAAATACATAAATCATTCTCTTTACGAAATATACGAATATCTCATTTAATCACACGATGATTGTATTAGAGAACGACAAGATACCAATTTCTTCCATATTTATTATCTAATTTTCAAGATATTACGTCTTTAATATACAATTTTATTATCTTTACACCAATTGTAACTTCATTAATTCTTTATCACTTCAAAATTGATACGAACAGCTGAATTGTTGGATAGAATGCAAATATTTTGGGGACAATGTTTTTTTATTTAGTCTACGCGCTTACGTTCAAACTATTCCTTTAACTTTTTGCAAAGATGTGGATGATGATACTCCAAAAACCCCTGATCGCACACACATACGCATACATGTACATTTATTAATTAAGCGCTATTTAAAATTTTGTTCATGATTATCGCTCCACACTCAACACACTGTCAGTTATATTTCTCTTCCTTTCTCGTCTAAGTGAAGCTAAATGCTAAATAATTATCGCTATACTCTCACCTTTTTTTATTGACGGCCAAATATTTGGATAAAGTCAGTGATAGAAATACTCGCATATTGTTTCTTATTGATGATTTCTGTTTATAGAGTATCAATAGTGTAATTTACCATCGTTGATGTTGGCATCTGTTGATTTCTTTTCAATTCACTGGTTCTTACACATGTAACCATTCTAAAGATTATATTAATTCAATTAAAAATTCTTATAAAGAAATATCAAAAAAATACTTTACCAACATGGCAGTATGCGTGATATTGATTAAGAAATGAGCGATAATTAATTTCGAACTTTGAAACTACACTAAGGCCATTGGCGAAGGACCTCCAAATTTTGAAACAAAGCCAATTGATGAGGGCTACGCCTTGATGGTTTCCCACTCTCTAAACTTCCACAGCACGTCAACGTAAGGACTTAGAACATCGATACATAGAACGCAGCACAGCTTCTACATAGATAGAGTGTTTAGAGCCATTAGGACTTGAACCAGCAATTCAAAAGCGTTGAACATGAGTTCCTTTTCAGAAACATTTGGATACCGGGCCCCTAAAATGGCTAGAGATGATAACGAAAAATCCAGTTTTATTCTTACTTTACAGAAATATTTTAAAAGTAGTTTTTATTGATAATAAAAATAATGAGAACTATATATCTTTATTAGTAATAATTAAAAATATATCACGTTATATAAGTATTTTAAACTTCTAGAATCATTTCCAAAAACGAAGTTATTCGAAAACCTACAGTAACACAAATAAGCATACCAACTAACACAATTTCTTTGAAACTTCTTAAACGATTTGAAGCTGTATAGACTGAATACTTAACAATTATAGATTTCTTGATTTATTACTAATCACAAAGCAAAATTATAACAATATAAATTATTTTAGCCACACTTTGTGTCAATTCCGAGCATAGTTATTGTTATTAGAATTCTTTTACGCATAGTAAATAATTATTGGATGTCCTTTGAAGCGTTTTAGTATTCCTTATTTCAAATGGATTTCTATTGGTTTTTATAAGCGACAGAAGAGTTTTTTTTAAGTATGAGGAATTCTTGTGAAACCCCAAGGTTCCACGGAACACAGTTTGAAGACTGTATACTAACGACATTCAATCGAGTGATTCTTCTTGCCCAACCTGCCTCTTTCAATTCGCGATGACACGAACTCTTTCAAACTCTTGACAGTTACTCGTAATGAGCTCGAATCCTGCGGCAAAGCGTTGAAAGGTATTCTAAATCGCAATGCAACAGAAATTTTGACCTTCAGATTGAGAATCGCTTCTTAAACACATCTGCTGAGTGCACAGTTCCGATGTGATGTAGCTCCCGCTATTCATTCATTGGACACCAAATTTTAATCATTTTGATGTTCAGTACAAATGTATTAGCATACGAAATTTCATTACAATAAGGCAACTCCTTCTCGGTGCGTCCCCCCCCCCTCTTTTTTGTTATAGAGTGTACTTTTTCATCTTTTAAGTGTATTCTATCTGTTCTAAAAGTGTTTGTAAAAAAAAAAAAAAAGCTACACTGATACACTCTGTGTAACATTACTTGAGTATGCTTCATAAAATTTGAAAAAATAAAAGGAAAAATAAGCTCTGTGAAAGCACAAGCATATTATTTTTAAAAAAAGTTGGCACAAGAATTTCTTTTCTGAATAAAAACTCGACAAATCAAAGTTTTGGGGTATTTTAATCCAATTATTTACTTTTGCTGCACCGAAATATCAGGAGCTTATGTTTGTGGGGGTGTTAAAACTTTATTTTAAGCCTGAAGAAGAAAGAGAGGATTATCTTAAATGAAAGGGAGAAAAAGGAGAATAAGCCGGTGATCTTAAACTATTTATTTCTTAAAGTAACTCGATACATTTAGAAAACCTGAAGTACACACACATCACTTACACGTCCATAGTAAATTTTTATTAAAAAAAATGCGTTTTTATTTTATGGAAGTGAAAAATTTTCCGGTTTTTAAATACAGAAAAATGATGCATTTTCTGGAAAATGCAACAAGTAAATTAGTCAGCTATTGTATAAAGTTAGTTTCATTTTTTAAAAAACAACAATTGTTACTCGTGTAAAACTTCTTAACAAAATAATCAAATACATACGCAACAAAAAAAAATTGTTCGCAAGTATGTATCGATAATTATTTACAGGTTTGTACAATATATATTGATAATAGTATTGAATTTTGATATTATAATCTATATAATAGAGAGAGAGAGATAGCAATTAGATAATTTAAAAAAATTAGGTCTCCATCCCCTTCCCCAGAATTTACTGATGTAGATTTAAAAACGAAATTTTTATTTACAGAATGAATTAATGTTTTTAGAATTAATCAAATTGTTATTACATAGAATAATGCACGTAGACTCTCTAGTTTCATTAAAAATAAAAATTCACTAAGAAATAAGAAGTATGCAACATTTCAGAAGCAATGGGAAAAAAACTTAAAAATGCAGCTCAAGGCTCTTGATTGTAAAAAAAAAAACCATTAAAAGAAAGTTTCGTTACAGTGTGGAGCTACAAAAAGTGAATTTCAAACTAAAATTTTCCCTTAGGAACATAACTTTAGTTAAAAAATATTTTAATAAGAATAAAAGATATTTTTCTTAGAAAAATTGAATATTTTAGAAAAGTAAGTACCTTTTTATTTAAAAAAAATTGGAATCAACAATTCATCTCTGTATATATTGTACTAGCTGTTACCCGCCCGCTTCGCTGGGTATTTCATGATGTTTTATAAATTTTTGCTGCTTATATATATGTATAAATTATTGATATCTAAGTCCTAGCATTAAGAATTCGATTGAATTGAAAAATATACTTATACCTGTAACTGTCACCTGTTGATAAAAAAAAGGGCAGAACTCATTAATTTGTATTTTCTAAAAATCTCTAAAATTGAAGCATAGAATGATGTTTGCTCTTTCGTAACTCAAAAACCAAGTGGATTCCCGCAAAACCAATTTTCGGTGGATCTCTACTCCGTAAATTGAACATGCAAGCCAAATTTCAAGTCTAAATCTAACAGAAAAAAGCAAAAGTTTTACTATAAATATCCACGTAACCCCGTTGAGAGCCGTTTTCCAAAATAACCGCTCTTAGCGGATTTCAATTCAACACAAGAAAAATGCAAACCAAATTTCCTTATTATAGTCCTTGTAGCTCGAAAAAAGTAATTTTTTTTTGTCAGTACGTCCCAGTAACCCCCTGCAACCCCCCAGAACTTGATTTGCTTAAAATTTATTCTTAGTGGATCCCTATTCAACAAAAGAAACATGCTTAACAAATTTCAAGTATGTGGGTCTAACAATTAAAAACAGGAATTTTTTTCTGTAACTCCTCTTGACCCCTCGCAAACATCTTTGGGGATCAATTTTCATTTTACTCTTTGTTAGAGGAACTCTATTTCATGAAAAGAACATGCCTACCAATTTTCAAGCAGGATGATCAAGTAGGTTAAAAATGGAAATATTTATCGATTACGCCTCTTAATCTCCCGAAATTAAACTTGGTAGTTGATATTCGCGAAACCCATTTTGTAGCGTTTCTCTACTTTACGAAAGGAATCTGCTTATCAAATTTCAAGACTGTACGTCTAACAGTTTAAAAATGGGGGTAATTGTCTATAACGCCATTTGAGCCCCCGCAACGCCACTTCTGGGTCTGTTTTCACAAAACCCATTTTGTAGGGGAATTGCACTCTATGAAAGGAATCTGCTTATCAAAATTTGAAGACTGTGCGTCCAATTATTTAAAAATGCAAAAAAATTATCAATAACGCCCCTTGAACCCCCGCAACACCACCTAGGGGTCGATTTTCACAAAACACATTTTGCAGGGTATTTCTATCCTATGAGAGGAATCTGCTAACCAAATTTCAAGACTGTGAGTCTAATAGTTTAAAAAAAGAAATAATTATTTATATCTGCCCTTAACCCCCCGCAACACCCTTGGGGTCAATTTTCTCCAAACCCGTTTTGTAACGGATATTTACTCCATGAAAGAAACATTCCTACCAATTTTCAAGCAGGTAGGTCAAATAGTTTAAAAACGAAAATATTTATCTCTTACGCCACTTATTCCCCTGCAACGCCACTTAGCGGTCTGTTTTCACAAAACCTTCTTATAGCTGATCTCTACTCTATGAAAGAAATCTCTTTATCAAATATAAAGACTGTGCGTCTAATAGTTTAAAAATGGAAATAATTATCTATAACGCCCCTTAAGTCCCCTCAACGCCACTTGGGTGCAATTTTCACGAAACCCATTTTTAGCGTATCTCTACCCTATGAGAGGAATCTGCTTACTAAGTTTCAAGACTGTACGTCTAATAACTTAAAAATAGGAATTTATAACGCCCCTTAAACCCCCGCCCCGCAACACCCCTTGGGGGTCAATTTTCCCAAAACCCATTTTGTAGCGGATATTTACTCCAGGAAAGAAACTTACCTACCAATTTTCAAGCAGGTAGGTGAAGTAGTTTAAAAACGGATATATTTATCTATTACGCCCCTTAATCCCCCGCAACGCCACTTAGAAGTGTGTTTTCACAAAACCCGTTTTGTAACTGATCATTATTCTACGAAAGGAATCTATATATCAAATTTAAAGACAGTGCGTCAAATAGTTTAAAAATGTAAATAATTATCTATAACGCCCCTAAGCCCCTGCAACGCCACTTGGGGGTCGATTTTCAGCAAACTCATTTTGTAGCGGATCTCTACTCTCTGAAAGGAATCCGCTTACCCAATTTCAAGATTGTACATCAAGTAGTTTAAACATGGAAACAATTATTATTAAAGCCCTTAACCCCCCGTAACGCCCCTTGCATTTCGAATTTCGGAAAATCCTTCTTAGCTGATGTCTACTCTATCAAAGGAACATGTCTACAAAATTTCAAGTCTGTAGGTTGAATAGTTCCAGAGATTTCGTGATTAGTCAGTCAGTCAGTCGCTTTTCTCCTTTATATATATAGATTTTATTTTCCAATTTCACTCATTGGTTTTTTACTGTGGCTGTGGTAGCCTAGAGGTCAAGGTAATGGGCTCGTGGCCGGCGTGTCATGAGTTCGAGCCCAGTGCCTCTGAAGACCCGCCGTGTAAGAGAGCGATGCGCATTAAATCTGTCGAGAGCTCAAACATCCTTCCGTTGGTGTGGTAGTTAGGAGAGGGGGTTCCAGCTCAGGTGTCATCCTCGTCGCTTGACCTTGTTTCAAAAGTACGAGGTCCGTCGACGAATGCCCAGTGCGACGTTAATATTAAATCACTATTCATGTCTAACTGTTTAAAATCATCATCCATTGGAGTATCAAAGCTTTCCGAAAGGTCATATTTGGTTTTATATATACAGAATTATACTAGAAATATATATATAACTTAAAATAAAATATTCTGTAAGAAGATAGCAAAGCAGTACAGGAAGCAGTTAAACAACCACAAAAACATGTACCCAAATTCTTAAACTTGCTTAGAGTCTAGATTGCTGAGTAGGCAGTTTTAAGCGGAACCAATTTTCCCTTTTATTTTCAAAAATACAACTGTACTGAATAAAATTAAGATATTCGATCACGCGTTCGAAATCACGATTTTGCAAAAACGTACAAACGAATATTTTTTTTAAATAATTAGTGTCACTTAGATTAGAATACACGTATAAGATTGTTTTAAGAATAATATTACAATAAAAAAATTATTTAAATGCAATAATTTGGCAAAAAATAGAATTAGAACTATTTATTTTCAAAACATTCTCCTTTTATGAAAATTGCTTCTATAATAATGATATTTTGCTTATTTATAGCTAAGACTTCTAAAGAGGCTCTGATATAGTATTTTTGAAAAATTCCCATTGATTCTAGAGTTATTACCAATTTAAATAGTTGTCGGTGTTTTTTGTTAAAATTTTTGTACTCTGATATATATACTAAAATATGAGTAAATCCACTTCTAAGTTACAGTCGACTCTCAATAATACAAACCTTCGATAATACGAAACTCTCGATAGTTCGAAGTATATGCTCTGTCCCTAGAAAAACTCTTGGTATTTCGAACTAAAACAATATGTTCGGGCACACTCAATAATTCGAAGTAAAATCTATGGCTGCCAGACTATAACACTCAATAATTCGAAGCTATCTTATAAAACTCTCGACAATTCGAACACACACTATCATGTACAGTCCTGTAACAAACAGGTTGGAGCTGACAAGTTTTGTGTTGTATTGACTCTGCGTGTCTCCTCTGTAACGTAGCCCCTTTGATGACCATCTGTCTGTTACCCCGTCTTAGTGTTTTCCGTTTCATAAGTGAAAATACACTTTTATTCCCTTTCTTCTACCAGTGGGCACTAGAACAACCGCACCCAGTTGTCAGTCGTCCATATCTTTCGTTTAACACGTGGCCTTGCTACACGTGTGCTCAGAAAGGATGCTCCACTATTGTGAAGAAGAAATGCGTAGGATTGTGTATGAATGTATTCTTTTAGAGGACTTTTAACTTCTGTATAATGTTTATATTGTATAAATATACTTTAAAAAAATATTTTTTTATAATTTTATGCATATGAGAATTGCTGTTTTATTACGTAGTTTCAAATTGAAATGTGTTAGGCAAAAATTCTGTTCGATTGGTCCTTCGAATTATCGAAAGTCGACTGCATATAGTTCAAAATTCTAGTTCAAGCTCTGTACAGATGTCTATGCTATATATAGGCAAATTATTATTATTATAGAAGCATTTATCATAAAATAAAAATATTTTGAAAATAAGTAGTTATATGTTCACTTTTTGCCAAAATAATGCATTTAAATTATTTTTTATTGTAAAAACAGTTTTAAAACACTTTTATTTGTGTATTCTAATCTAGTGGGATAAATTAGAAAAAAAAAATTCGTTTGTATGCTTTTCCAAAATCACGGTTCCGAACGTACCTTAAGAAGTTAAATTTAGTTAAATAT
Organism: Trichonephila clavata; assembly: GCA_019973975.1. Lineage (NCBI taxonomy): Eukaryota > Metazoa > Arthropoda > Arachnida > Araneae > Nephilidae > Trichonephila > Trichonephila clavata. The sequence continues at coordinate 6,597 of BMAO01025579.1, read as the reverse complement.
ACATATGATTACCGTTCTTAAGTTGCAAAAAACCTAAATCACCGCAATCGAAGAATATCAAAAAGTCATTTGCTGATATTTCGCTATAAAACACCAACACAAAAGTCAAAGTACTGCCTTTCCGGAAATAATTGTTCATAAATATATTTAGCTGTATAATGTATTTTGGAAATAAATAGGTAATTTACGAAGCCCTGTAGTATGATTTGGGTCATTTTTAAATTTATTCTAGAACCAATTGTTTTTCCATTTAATTTTTTAAAATGAAAAAATTAACGATCCCTTAGAACTGTGCTTTTGATGACAATTTACAGCTTTTGTTGCTTATTTTGCTTTCGATATTAATACAATATTTCCTATAGCGTCATGAGTTTTAAGATAATATCTGGAGGTAGAAAAAATTTAAATCTGTCATAATACATCAAGTAAATATATATTTATAGATTTTTTTTAAATCTAAGGCTATTTCTATCAGCTTGATTCACATTAAAATTAAGAAATAAAATAATTGTATGAAATCTTGACTAAAAAAACTTGACTTAAAAAATTGAGTTGCTCTTATAGTATTTTTACATTTCGGTTAGTTCTAAAGCAGCGCCCTAATAAAATTTAAATTATAATTTTATTGTTTCTTTAGAATTAACATAAATTTGAATTAATAATCTGATTAATAGTTTTAAATACAATGGACTTCAAAAACTAAGGTACTACATGTTTCCCGAAGCTTACCATAAAAAAATAGCAGCAACTATAAAATTTAGTTTATATGAATGATAACTAACTCTTTAAGAAAACTTACGTAAAAACGATAGCTACTATTCTTATTTTATAGAAAAGAATAGGTATATGTGAGTGAGAGAGAGAGAAAAAAATATTCAATTATCAATCTTTCGCAATTTCGTGTGCAAGTTTTGTTGATTTTCAGCTATCGTTGGCAATTTCATTGACAATAGTCGGTACAGTCTAGCTATGTCTTGAAGACGTCGTTAGCCCAGTTCTTTAAGGTGGCTGGCAGTCAGATGAATAGAAATGAGGTTGTCAGTGGCTGATGCTGTTAGACGTTTCAATGTGTCTCGCAGTGTGGTCCAACGATTGTGAGCTCAATATCAATCCGAAGACTCTGTGTCCGAAAGACATGTTCCAGGCTGACTATGAGCTACAACACCCACAGAAGATCATTTAATATATATAATGTACTCAGACATTAAGTGTAAAACATCAATAAGAGAGGGAGAGCAGTTCTTAATAATAAAAACTTAACAATTTATTTATCCAGTATTATTAGGCCTAGCACCTTTAAGCTTGGGCAGTTACATCCAGAGTATAGAGTGTTTGTAAACAAAAACAAAGTTTCTGCTTACATAAGCGTTCAGACGCCCTCTGGTGGTTACAATGAGAATTCGTTAGGGAATTCTTAACACCATTTTCTATCTCTTTCAGCGCGAAGGGGGGAAAACACACTACAGTGACACAGCTCATTGTTGATCGCTGTACCATCAGACACACACACAGAGAAGAATCGTTGCTACTACGCTACGGTGCGAAGATGCCTTCACCATGTAGGTCTTTATGGAAGACGACCAGTTGTGTGTGTCCCCCTTAACGGACGACAGAGAAGGTCCCGCTTATTGTGGGCATGAGAACACTTTTTCTTAACCAGACAGCAATGGGCTTCTTTATTCTTTACAGATGAGCCCAAATTCACACTGGAGAGCCATTCAGAGTGTCTGCTGATCTATAGGAAACAACGCACCTGATACCATCAATCCTACACTGTTAAAAGATACAGTTATAGAGATGCTAGAATCAGATTTGGGCAAGGATCTTACTCGGTGATCACACGGACTTGTATGTGTCCCACGGAGGAGCTCTGACTAGTGGGAGATATCGGGAGGAGAACCTTGATCTATATGTCTGCCGATATGCTAGTACTATTGGCAATGGTTAAAAATGGAGCGAATCAAAGTTCTTCGTTAGGCCTTCCAATCTTCTGTTTGGCTATATCTTTGCAATTTGCTGCTTACTGCCTAGATGTGAGTGGACCTTGACCCCTTGCCAGGTGATCTTGGTCTATCTTAGTAAAAGAAGGAAAAAATCCAACAATATTTTGAGATGATTGAAACTAGTACCTACCATACCCCATATTATCCAACAGAGAAAACATCTGATGATCAAAATGGACCAGGAAGAGTTTGACCAAAATACATGTAATTTAGAGGTAAGCAAGCGTGAGAGGAGTAATCTATGTGGAGGAGTCCGTTGCTTCCTTACTGCATAGAAAGATCTGTAATATAAAAAAAAGATTAAGAATTTCTCCTCTCTTAATACTGTAGTGATCATGCGGTGTGCATATGATTCCGTACGTATTTCTTATACTTACCGGTTTTTAAATAAATTTACTGACTAACTTGTGTATAACTCATTATAATAACTTGTTCATATCCTCCTTCAAAATAACTCCTTATAAGTACAGTGATTTTTAGAGAGAACATTTCCTTATAAAATGTAAAATGCACAAAAACACTATTAAATAAGCTGACGTTGAAGCTTTTTTAAAAACAAACGAATTATCCTTATTTTAGTGTATGTAGATGTAATAATCCGCCATGCTAAAAAAGAAGTTATATACTTTTGATTAACAGTGAGTGAATGTTAATTAACATTTCACTGTAAAGCAACACAAGACAACCTCGTAACCTTGAACTACGGTAAAGTGACGAGAACGATACTTGAGAACTGAAACCCCATTCTCCAAACCATATCAAACGTTTGCTTTAACAATAATATTTTGCTTTAACAATATACCATTCAGAAATTTCTTAAAAATTTAATTTTTCATATGAGTGAATATTAATGCTTCACTGTTCAGTACGAGAGGGCTTTTGGCGACGGACCTCGTAATTTTGACGAGTCAAGTTTTGACGATTGGTCAAGTGACGAGGCCGTGACATGAGCTGGCACCCCCTCTTCTAACAACCACCCCACACCAACGGGAGGACATTTGGGCCCTCGAAAGATTTAATGTACATCGCTCCCCTACACGGTGGGTCTACAGCTGTATTTGACTCGAACTCATGACACGCCGGCCACAAGTCCATCACACACCTTGGTCTTTAATTTTCTTATATATAAACGTGGTATATATGTATTGGTGTTTTTATTATATTATTATTCGCTGTTATAATTTTTATTTATATGACCTGATTTGTTTCTATGAGGGACGTTCCAAAAGTAAGTTTTGTCACTTTTTTAATACGAAAACTTAATTATCAAAGAAAAGTACACCGTAGAATTCTGAACAACACATCTCTACGCTGTTTTTTGACATAGTCGACACCGAGACATTTGTTGTAGAAGGTAATCAGTTTGAAGATACCACTTTGGAAAAATCCGGTGCCTGGCGCTGAAAGGAATTTACCGCACGCTCTTCTCGACCTCAACATTGTTTTGGAAGTTACATCCCTAAAGTGACTTCCAATGCAGTTTGAATTATGATATATTCTACAGAATGAAATTATGATCATTAGAGAAAACATTGGTAACAACTAAGTAATTGTTTATTTAGTTAAAATAGAGATTAAAAACAAGTTAATTACATTTGGGCAGCTCGCTTACTATTAACATGCGGCTTGTAAAAGAAAGGAAGTTCCCCCTGGAGATTCGAGCTTCATCTTTCTGTTATTCAACATCTATAGTTACGGTTGACGAGCCCATCTGAAGAATCTGCATATCTTAGTTGGAGATTCATCCAAAGAATCTGCATACCTTGGTCGGAGACGCCTCCAAGGAATCTGTATATCTTGGTTGGAGGCGCCACCAAGGAATCTGTATATATTAGTTGGAGAGGCGCCTCTGAAAAATCTACATATCTTAGTTGGAGGCGTCTAAGCAGAAACAGGTGAAAGTCCGATGAAGGAATGCTGTTTTCATTCGTGGATGTGGAGAAATGAAGATTTCGACCTTCACCTTCCACAGTTTGTTTTCATTCTTTGAATATGCACAACAGAGACCAACACCAGAGAAAGAACTCTTCACCATACACGGATTGCAGATGCTCAATGGATGATCTAGCTTAGTTATATGTATTCGAATAACATTGGGAACGGCGCCGGTCTGCTGCTGCTCTCGCTTCATCGACACTCTGCGCATGAGTCATTCATCCAACTCTGACACTCCTTCCGCTGCTGATCAACAACGTATGTGAATCCTTATGGTAATTGTTTTTCTCCTGGTGTAAATATTCCCTTTAAGAAAAAATGACGAAAACTTACTTTCAGAACGTATGTCGTAGCACAAAAATATTCTTGGTGTCTGTAAGATCTTTAACCCCTTTAGCGGTCAATCTTTTTGTCCAAAATTTTTCAAAACAAGGCATATTTTTTTAATGGCATATAACTAAGCATAATACTTAACACTAAATGCAAAAATGGAAAAATTTTACTTAAATTTTTAATTTTAAGGTTTTCACGTTATTTTTTATTTTATCATTAATGTAGGGTTGGATATGTGCAATGTCATAACCCCTCTCTCTGTACTTAGGATGGAATAGTCCACACTGACGTCACACCCCGCCAGGAATGTCCGACTGAAGGACACACGGGAAATGAGGCAGACGGACGTTAGAGACGCTAAGCTCTAGACGTAGGAGGAAGACGTTCTTCTTTGGTGTTTAATATATTTTAAATATTTCATCCTTTATTTTGTTAAATAAAGCATTTATCATTATTAGGTTGTAGTCATTTTCCCATACTTTGGGGCTCGGCCTTTCTCTTGCATATTAAGGAAAGTCTCTTCTAGACAAGAATTTTTTTTTTTTAAGACGCGTTAATATTTTTTTTTCAATGGTCGCTACAGTGCTAAAAGTGTAAAAACGACTTGTTGGACTTTCTTTTTATTGGATTCATATAGTGCCTCAACTGGTTCTGGAATAGTGTACGGACTGCTCCCCAACCCCAGGTAGGCAAAATTTAATTAAACGTATTTTTTGTTTGTTTATTTTGGCTTTCAAATTACTGTATTTAGTAGTTTTAACTCAGAGTGTGATTGGGAAATTTTGATTACAACCTTTCACCGTCTATAAATTTTCAAAGTGGTTAATTTGTATATTAAGATGTCTGTAAAAATATTAAATAGGGTGATATTCCTATAATTGCCAATTCGTTGAAATGTGGTACAACTCGTGCTGTAAAAACATTAAATTCTATATTAGGATTCACCGAATTTGACCGTTCTTCGCGAAATAAAATAAGAAATTTTTCCACATTCCTAAAGAGTTTAAGAGTCGGAGAACACAAAGAAAAAATTTTAACCGAATTCTCATTGCCTGATTTCATCTCAGTCGCTAATTTATTGCATTTAGACGTGGAAACAAATGAGCAAAATTTATGCAAAAGTATATTTAAAGCTTGACGAACTTAGATGAATTCCTACTAACATTAAATAATTCTGAGAAGTCCTTTTCTGAAAGCGTGAACGTAGTTTTTTCTGAGAATCAATCCACGTTTCAAAAACGAACATCAAAACTCTCGTTAGACAGGAATTTTTCAACACAGGGAACGGACCAACATCTGGGCAGCAACGCAACCCTACCCAGTGTTCAAGGTTATTCTTTCATGCCGGCACATCAAAACGTCTCATCTCTTTGTACACAAGATACTTTTCCTCCCTATTTAAACGATGCTTCCTTTACAGAGATGAATACCCAGTTTTGGACTTTATTACGGATATTTCAGCGAGTAGTAGAAAATTTACCAGCGAAGATTTTTATTCTGTAAATAGTTTCTTTCGCGATATTGAAGAAAATTTTGATTTATTCCCAGCTATCAGTTCCTCTCAAAAACTAATTTTCGCAAAACGTCTAGTATGTGGAACTGCTAATCATTTCTTTTTTCACAAAGAAATTTAAATACCTACGAGTAATTTAAAAAGGCTTTAATTGAAGAATTTTCGGATTCAGTTACTTCCATAGAGATTCACCGTGAATTAGAGAAAAGAAAAATGTTTAAAACCGAGACTTTAATGCAATATTTTAATTCCCTGCGTGAATTAGCAAATAGATGTGATTCAAAAATTGACGAAGCATCAATTATCCAGTACGTCATTAATGGAATTGATGGGCCTCGTTCAGATAAAATAATTCTATAGGGTGCAACCTCATTTTCCGAATTTAAGCAGAAATTACGTACCCATGAAACAGTCATTAAAAACATGGAATACATAACTCTAATTCACCAAATTTTCGTCATTCATATGAAAGCCGAGGACGCGATTCTAAACAACAAAGCTTCCAAAGAAAGCCACAAAATTTAACGTTTCTGACGCAGCTAAAAATCCCCATCGTTGTTTTAATTGTAATGATATAGGTCACCTATCAAAATCTTGTCCTAATCATTCACGTGGTCACAGATGCCTCTCGTGTAATCTTTATGGTCACAAATCATTTGAATGCCGACGAACTAATTTAAATAATAGTTCTACACCACCTTCTGGTGTAAATGCTGTGCATGAATTGCCTTGCATGAATATGTGTAAAGACGTAACAATTTTGGCCGTAAACTTAACGGATTAATAGACACAGGCAGCAATTTAACACTATAA